>JABFPT010001940.1:0-19000 GCA_022817245.1 Nixonia krombeini
CAAAGCAAAAACAGAATCGAAAACATAGGCTAACCTTGTACCCGCATTCAACTCGGCAATATTCTGTGGCGGTCGACAATACTCGACATATTCCTTCGCATTTTCCTCTCTCATTCTTGTGGAGTTAAATCCCAAGTATTTGTCTGACCTGACAGGACACTCGTTTAAACCGCGCTGGAGAAATAGTAATTGTCACTCTTGTCCACACCCTTCCATTCAAGCAGATGTACTTTTTTCTACCTATTTGCGCATTTGTCGTATAATGCATGTGTATACTAAACAAAGCAAACACAACACCACCGCCCATCATCCCAGCTACCTCTGGACAAGTCACACAAGGAACGGTCAAATCATTGAAACAATACCACAGACCTTCCTTTCCTACCCGGAACACATAACAAAGACATAACCATAGGTAACGCCCCCTTCAAAGGGGGGGATGACCTCTAATTAAGAAATACATGCCAAAAGAAGAAGAATTCCGCCGCGTATCTCTTATTAAAAACATTACAATTACTGAAAGAAAATCTCTCAAAACAACCAATGTTAAACAAAATTCCCGAGAATCAAATAATGACATGAACATATCCTCAAAAATGATAGGCAGCACAGAACCCAATAGCCCCAAGCGGAAACAGATTACTGGGCCTACAACAAAACATGTACTCATTTTCAAAACTAAATAGAAACAAATAAAATTGCCGCAACTAACAACATCTCTTATTCAGAAGCCGAAAAACAGTTCCGCGGCAAAATTTCTTTAGATAATGTTGACCCATTTAACAACTATGACAAAAATAGTAGGTCATTAAGTATAAGACGTTCGATTTGAGACGAATGTTTGGTTTATTATATCTCGGGCAGGAAGTAATATTTTATTAATGAAAATATGCGCCTCAACTATCAATACAGCGATACCATTTTGACGATAGCTTACTAATACCGCTAGCGAAGAAATCTAGGGGGGGCAGCTGGTGATAAAATCGCAAAAAACATTTTACACCTCATGTTAGGAATTAAATATTTTTTCTTGCAAAAAATCTTCCAATGCTACTCAGTTTATGCGAGATGTTACAATAATAACAACCACAGCATCTCGGCAGAGAACCTAAAAATACTTCCTAATTTAAACTCTCACAACATCCACTCCCACAATCAAAACACATTCATACTGACGGAGACAAATAATACAACACTCTAAAACTCCTACCTCTCCCAAAAAAGACATTTTTCTCGCAGCGCAATCCTGTTACCCATCCACTCTACTCAACGGCTACGCTCTTCAGCGTGGTGGAAACGACAGCAACAGCAACGTAAATCTTGAGTTAACAACACCTACAATACCAGACAACGTTTCCCACAATAACTACTCATTAATCAATTTCATACATGACCTCCAACGCTCGCAACAACAGCACCTCCATGACTTAAGACAAACTTCAAAAAGAAATGAAAAAGGAAATCCAGGACAATATATCTATCACTCAACCAAACCCAACAAACCTTCTCCTCAATTCTATTACAGTACATAACCTATAATCCCTATAAGTTAAATATTACCCAATTGAAACGACATATTGCTCTTACAGGAAACATCATAATTTCAGAATTTTTTAGTACACCTGGGGCTCCTAGTGGGGATCAGGCCTCAAAACACTTTTAATATTTTATAAGAGTTCTATGCGAAGCATAGCAGAATACGGCAGTTCTATTATTGATGATTATGATTACAACATAGTGATGATTACAATTCATCACTAATAAAGAAAACAGTACTCGTGTAAAGAAGAACAGTTAGATGAACACGTTGAGTGTCACGCGCATTTGTAAGGGAACCTCCGTCAGACCACGTTTAGAAGAATACTGGTACTATAGTATAACAATGCGAAGCGCATTACTAATAAATTAAAACTTGGTAATGTCAGCCGAAGAGAATGTTGAAGAATGCCATGATCCTAGGCGTAAAAATCCACAAATTTTAGGTAATTACTTAAAGCAATGTAAATTTTTTAATTTTACATCATATTTTACACTGTCAGTCACTGGTTACTGATGTGGCGCTCAACGTGTTATTTGCCGAATATCGCAACTCCACCCCGAATGGAATCATATACTATGATATAGGACCCCCCCCCTATTTACTCTCTACTTAAATATCCAACAATGAAATTTCTCACTACAAACATAGCTACATTTGATAACCAAGTCATCAACTCCACTCAAAATCTTATAGACTGCAGCATTTTATTCAACAAACGCCTCCAAACGCAATTTAACAACAGGATTTGCAATCTATAGTCCTGATGTAAATTTATAAATATTGGATTAGCAAGAAAGTAATTTCGTTTCTTCCGTTTTATTTCACACGAAAAACCAAAATTACTTTTTTGCCAACCCAATTAAACATTAATTCCACTAATAGCGTCTATAAGCACTGCCGAAGCTCTAGCTATTAATTAAATACGTCCTCTGCCATATAGACTCATTACAGTCCAACAATTTTATAATCATTATAAACAGTAAAGACGTTTTAGAAACACTTATCATGGAATCTCTAGTACAGAACCCTCATACTCAGTCATGCAGGTAAAGACATTCCACCATCAACTCACTCAAAAAGGTCACTGAACAAACACCTGAGAGTCGACAGCCATGTGGATATACAGGGTAATGAAACAGCAGAAAGATTTGCTAACGAAGCTACACTTTTCCAACACTAAAAACGCTCAAACCACTCGTAATATACATAACTACAACGAAAGACAATATATAACAATATAACATATAAACATTCATCATCTCTTAAGCCAAAACCAAAACTTAAATAACATTCGATCTTTAAATCCTTTCTCGACCTATACACTTATACAACATCTACATCATCAAACAGTCCAGATACTATCCATATGTGTGTATATGAATATACAACGCTAGACCACGACGAAGAACTTTCAAATTGAAGGCTTCATTCTCTCCTGCACCATTCAATGTTGTATCTCACCAACCATGCACATCAAGCATGTGAACTAATTTGATTAAGAATTTTACATTTATTCAACCAAAATATCCCTACAGGGCACAGTTAGAGAGACAGAGAGAGAGAGAGGGAGGGAGCGACAGGTTGTGCAAAATGCTGAGGAAATAGCGCGAAGAGAGTTGACAGATATACAGACGTATTGTCTGACAGCCATGTCATTCCGTGAGAAGTATCGCTGGTGGATAAAATCATTTAATTTTGAATTTGACCCTTAGTTTTCTTTTTCTTTAATAATTTATGACTTTAAGTGTATTTATTTTTAACTGATTCTCTAAAATATATAAGTCATGATAATAGACATTTTTTTGTTTAAAATAAATAAAAATAAATATCAACATAACTTAATGCCCTATGTAAAGTGAAATGTAATTTAAACAGGTTGTTCAATGGAATATTCGTGCCAATGGAATATATAGGTATATCTAAATGATTGAGAACAAATTACCTTTACATAATTTAAAAAGTGATAATTGAGGCATCTTTACAGACAACTGAAAACATTTTATCACATTCCCAATTAGGGCCAATTAATCTACCTGTCAGTATGAAGTAGCTATACAATGTGTTAAATAATTATGAAAAATATAGTTTATTTAAAAATGTATAAATTACATTACTCGTTAAATTATTTTCTGTCTCTTAATGTCTGTTTTAACTGATCTAGTTTGCAAATAACATGATTCAAAATTGGTCTTTTTTGCGGCTCTTCAGCCCACATTTCACGGTACAGTGCCTTATAGTGCCCTTGAAAATTGTCTTCCAGATCTCCTATTTCTGGCTTATAACCTTTGCCGGTTAAATAGAGAATAACATGCACGTGATAACCGGCAAACGGCTTCATTCTGGAAAGCATTTGCCAGGCGACGACACCTAGAGAATATATGTCAGATTCGAATGTGGCCACTCCTCCTCGAGCGACTTCCGGGGCTTCGTATCCCACTGTTCCCTAAAATTTTATTTCTGTATTCATTAGTTTCATCTTGCGTATAATACAAGTTTTATAATTAATAAATAATGTAGTAATGTTCTTTGTTTCTACTTTAAATCTATTATAATTGCAAGTAAAAACCTTGAAGTTAATTTGTTTTTTTTTTACATTCTGTATTTCTTTTTTCAAAATTGAACACCCGAAATCTCCAAGCTTGGCTTTACCATCTTGGCCAAGGAAGATATTCTTTGGTTTAACATCTGCGTGCACAACACCTGCATCGTGACAATATTTAAGTGCATTGGCAATTTCCCACCAAATTAGGATTCGATCTTTCTTCGAAAGTGGTTGTTCTTCGATAATCTCCTGTAACGATGGACCGCACAATTCCATCGCAATCAAGTACATAGCAGGACCTTCATCAAAGCCTAAAATTCGCACTACATTTGCATGCTGGAAGTTTGCCGCATGCATCTCTGCTTCTAATATTTCTCTGCGATATGAATCGCCATTCAGAACTTTCGCTGCCACTTCATTGCCTTAATTTTTACAATAAAACAAGATTAGTTATATGTTGTCCTATCACAGTTTGTAGAATATATTTATTAGCAGGTTTCTTAAAGTCCTTTTTTAGTTCAATTAAATTACTTTACTGGTACTTTTGAAAATTTTGAAATTATATTTTACTTGGAAAATGAACGTTTTCCTTTGGTTAAATCGTATAACATGATGCAAACCTTGACTTTATGAAAAAATTAATTACAAGAGCAATTTGTTTTAAGCTAAACTATTCATACAAATTTGATGATAATGTTTTAAAAATTTATTTTTAATAAAATAATGTTAGTCAAAAATTTTTAAAACAATTCTCTAATATAATTGTAATATCACAATTTGATTTATTCGTTTACGTAATTTGTTAAATGCTTACATTTAATGTAAAATAAAATTAATTCGGTTACAGGACATTTAGTAAAGCGAAGGATGTCTAAAATATTTTGTTACAACCCAATTCGTCCTGCTTAAAGAAAGGAGCAAGAAATACAACTTTTATTTTTTAATAACATTGAAAAGAAGAGATGTTTTAATATAGAAAAAGTAAATATTGAATGTATACCGTAACCTATTGTTTCGCATGGCAGTGAAGTTGAATATATATCATCCAATTACATGTTATGTCAAGTGGAAAGCAGTACGAGGTATGTTTATTCAGTCTGCGTATTCAAAAAAATTATTATTCATGTATTTAATTGTGTATCCGTGTATATCGTGTATATAATATAATCGTGTATAAAATTATTAATTCCCAGAACATTTAAATGTAAAATTATGTATGTTTTACGAAAGTTACAAAACTTGTGTGCTATTTTTTAATTTTTGCTCCATGTTTTCATTTATACTACCATTACTGCGTACATCCGAAATCTCTTATGCCGTTTATATTTTTTTGTACTTTAGCAAAAACGAGAAAAACATAATTACATCAAACTATATTTTCTTCTAATACATTTATAAATCAACATGAACCCTAGTTAAATTTAACCAATTATAACTACTTTTTCTTTTAAAGTATATGTTAAAATCATAGTTTTTGGACAATATGTGCGTCTTATAAGGTACAAATTAGTTATTCTTTCAAAAACAACTGAAATAATCTCTGGTAATGAAATCGAAATTATTTAATAGCTAACCCAATATTAAAACGTTCAATCTTGTGAAAAATATTTTCATGTACGAAAAATTACTCAACTTATGAATTTAACACATAGATTACAGGTTATCATCTACATTAAACGATAATGTTCTTATCAGTAATGCGATGCTGAAATCTTGTGAACGTTTTCACATGAATTAAGGCTAAAATGATCGTTACGATGTTTTCTCGTTCACTATGCATTATTACGATGAACCATCCTCGAAGTAGACTTTCAAAATTTCTATGTTTACATCTCACAATTTTGCATTCAAACGTCCCCAGTATTAATACTCATGTAACTTTTTAAAATATAAAAAGCAAATGAACTATCTCTTACTTTCTTCTTTACATAAATTTCACCATATATCGTATTACGTAAAGTAATACATATCTGGTAAACCATTACTTTTGCGTACACTAGAAAATAAACAACATCGCATACTTCCAGAACGACTAATCGTATTTAAAACTGTATATTCAATACTAATAGACTCTATTCTGTAATTTCTCAAATGTGTCCGTAAAATGACCACACTGTGTAAAATTGTCACTGTCTCGTGCTTATTATATTTCAATATACCATGTAGTAAATATAATTTTTCACAATAAATAACATTTTTTTACAAGCACTTCCTTAATTCGCACTTAGTATTATATTCACATAAAGTATTCTTAAATGTTACTAAAAAAGAACGTAACAGAAGCATCTATCTTTGCTTCCTTAAGTCATCGACTGAGTCGAAAAAACATTAAAACAAGATATTTCGTGACCCGAATGCAATGTGTTAATTATCTTTCCTTTCCTCGTATACCGAATTTACACACATGAATTACACAAGTATCAGATATTATGTCATTAATGACGTACTGAAACTCATTACGGTTATATACACAATACATTTACCATTTGAAGGACATCTTTTGATTCTTTCTGATCAAAGAATTATAGGAAATACTGATATCAAACGCTGATCTTTAATAATAGTTATGAAAACTACAGTTGAGAATATATACGGGAAATATATCCATGGTTTTTTCAGATGTTAAGCAAAAATTGAATATAATTTGTTGTTAACGCTTGAGTTATAAAAATAATCTATATTTATTGTTCAATTCAGATAACCCTACGTTAATGCGAATGCAGAAAACAAAGGTAAACGGCACGTATGGCTTTTAGCGCGTTAAGAATCCAGAAAGTGATGTAGTAGAAGCAAATATTAAACTTGCAGTTTTTAAAAATAAATCTCCACAATGTTACGATGGCAATACTCGATTTGTATACGATATAAAGCACAATTTGAATTAAGAATAATATAGATAAGAATAATAATAAATAGATTAAGAATAATAATGATAAGATTATCATTATAGAAATATAATTAATTATAATGAGAAACGGGTATAGTTAATAATTAATTGTAATGAAAAAAGAACGCAAGGTGTATAGCACTTTGAGTATTGTGATGTTTATTTTTATGTATTGTTTACTCGTTAACGTGCCTTATGTAAACATAGACTTCGTCGAATAAATATAACAAACAGTGACTAATGTGAACACGGAGAAGCAAACAAAAAGACTACATTTTTCTTAAAATGTCTTCTGAAAGGCTTCATACAAGAGATCGTAATGTTCATTTTTTAAGGCAGTTTATTTTGGAAAGGGGCTATAAGAAAGAATTGAAATAAAATTTAGAAAGATTAATAAGAGTATTAGTTTAAATAATGGTATTGCTTTGAAAAAAAATGAATTCTTTAGATCAAATTGACTACTTTACTATTGTCACCTTTTTTGTGTAACACATATTTATTATCTTTAAAATTAATCAATTATTAATATTATATATAGTCCTATAGCATTATTATTGTTTAACCTGTACAACTTGACCACAGTAGTGTAATATAATGAACATGTGTATTTTATAGGTATTCTTAGGAAATTATGTAGGTTAGTATTGATAAACGAAACGTTTCGGTTTGTTTTGTTCTTTATATCACCCAATAAATCCACTAACCCCCAATTATACGCAAAAACGGTGTTCTCTTAATTTGCTTACCTTTATAAGAAGCTTTGTAAACAGTACCAAAAGCACCAATACCAATAACCGGCTTTTTATCTCGAAGACCGTTATGAACGATTTTGCATCGATTCGGCGTATCTATGTTAAGCGGTGAAAGCTTTTCCTGTATCAAATGTCGCGAATTGGGAGTAGGTGTTTGAGGGGTCCCCTGTCTTCTGTACAATATTCGTAATCGAAAACATTAGTGATTAATACGAACAGTAAATATGAATGTCATAAAAAGGAGAGATGCAACTTACATTATAGCTTCTGAAATTTGCGAAATCTTTGGTGATAAGTGTTTTACGACTGTAACAAACTTTTTCGGGGATGCCATTGTTTAAACATGTTAAGCGACAACGGCGCCGAGTACTTTAATATCGTGCTTCACATCAAAATATTTACCTTTTGTGGAAATAAGTTACAAGCAGTGCAGTTCAAAATATCAACAGTGTAACAAAATGACATTTTTAATAATTATTTTGATGTTGTTACTTTATAAGTATTATTATTAATTACATTATTACAACCAAATATTTTAACCGAAACGGACATCCTTAACCCGTTAGCTGTCACAATCACAATTTTGGGATTTTCAAACATAATTTGAATATAATTATACTGTCTGTGTATACATATATATATATATATATATATATATATATATATATATATATGTATATATCCCACAAATGTTAAATTTTTAAAAAAAAATTTGGCAGTTAATGGGTTAAATGAGCGCTAAAACGTCTTTGATAATTACTACAGCCGACAAGTGAAATTGTAGTCTCAGGAAATTATGTACAAATAAATGAAGATTGTTAAACGATAATTAAATCATTTATTTTTTGTTCTTCTTTTGTTTTGTACTGAAACGAAAACCATTATTCAGTTGTCCCAGAAAGGTTTCTACTATTATAATCATTGTAATACTGTGTATTAACTAGATGTATGTACAGTAGCAATAATTTATAACTCGATAACAATCACAATCCTCTCATTCTAATTTGCTCGCCTCGAGAAGAAATTGTAAGATATAGTTTCGAATGCGGATGTTGAACTAATGTAAAGCGTAACCGAGTTCAATCGGATTCCATTGCTAATTCTTTTGTAGCTTAATTCCAAAGAGTATCTAAATATCTGTTGTCAGAGAACGCTATTGAAATGTGACTGGCTAATTTAGTAGAGGAGAAAAGTTATCCATACCCAGCTAAGCATGCATCTGCATTCATCTACCGACGGACTTAAATCAAACTTGGTGAAAATATACGCTTTAGCGTGTATTACCCGTACCGAAAAACAAAACAAGTGAGGTAGAGATTCTTATAAAATTTTATCGAAATCTGCCGAAGGAATCATGTGCTTAGCTGGCTATAGCTTCTGCAAAATAAATGCCCATAATTTGAGTGTCGACAAATAAAATATCTCCCCTTTCTAGTGATAATAACAATTGTTCAAACAATCATATTAAATATGGTTACCATTAAAATCAATGTTATTCTATTATCGATGTAAATTGATTTTTGTGTTGTATATGCGTAAAATTTACTATGTAGATGTTAAAATATGTTTATTAAAATAGTTCATAGAATTTAAATACAGTGAAAATACTCTCCATTTCTTTCTTAACTAGCTTTATACACTTTATACATATGTGCACGCAAATTCAGATATCAAAAGAAATCGCTTTTTACAGGGTAAGACTTACTTTGATACCTGAATAATTGCTTTAGTTGATTCGGCGAAAGACGTGTAAACCTCAGTACTTACAAATATATAGTAAACACTATTTCAGCACTTCACAGCGTTTTAATACTTATTTCATTATTTTGTAATTTCACGTGTGTATTACACGTCAAGTAGAACCACAGATCAGACATTATCAATCTAATAGTACTAGGGTTTTTATCAGCAGCAAAAAAGGCGAGTTACGCTCATATGCTTATACAATGAAAACTTTCGGTATTACACGTCACTATAGTGGCTCTCCTGTAAGTCAGCTTTTTAAATGATACGCTATTGTAGTGGCTTTCATCAAAACGTCACGTTTTATCGATAATGCATAACAGTAACTTATTTGTTTATCTTGCATTAGTAGCAGGGTAAATATTTTTGTTACATGAAAATGTACATTCTACATAACGAATATCGTACTAATGTGGTTTACAAGCATTGCGCAATGGAGCTACCGGTACAGAAATATAGCTTTTCGCCGTAATTGAAGGATCAAATAACATTTTTAAAACTGAAAATACAACGATGCTGAAGTAAATCGGAAAAGTGGTACATATTGCATACACAACTGATAGAAATATTTCTTTGTTGACATTATTGTAGAAATGTTTAAACACTTACTGTCTCTCAGTAACTATTACATATCTAATGTACTTGATAAGTATATATCTTTTGCAATATTTTAAGTTAAATGGCTAGCCAACTTCACAATTCGGCTCTTTTACTTACACAATGTATTATTGTATTGGAAATTATTTTCTTATGTACTTCACAAATTGTCACTGTGCAATGCGTTATACAAATGTTCATATTTTATGTAAAATATCAAATATTGATAAAAGTTCTGTCATTTTGACGATCTAGTACTATTGTAATAATTTTTTTTCAATCTAAGATGGATAAAAGAGAATTATTAATTGAACTTAATCAACGGATATAATTTATTTGTCACGTAAAAATACTTGTAAAAATGTAGGGCATACGAGCATAAAATTGTATGTTGGGAATATTTTTTTTCAAGAGGCATTTGCAAAAGAGTAAGGAATAAATAAAAGTTTAAGAATAAATAAAAATTAGTTAATAATAAACGTACCTTTTTTCATTTGTCCATTGTCCGCTTTTCATCCGTTAACTTCTCAAAAACCGTAAAAAAATGGCACATACTAGCTGATTTCATTAAGTGTCAATATGTGAAAAACAGTTGAGGTACCACATATTCAGAAAATATTACGCCATGTTAGCAAATTATATCATTTTTACAGTTTTTGATAGTGCAAAGGAAAAAAATCGGATAATGGACGTATGAAGCTGTGTATGTTAATTATTTATACAATTTTATGTTTTTAAATTTATTTTTTTTATTTTTTTAAATTTATTTCTTGCTCCCCTTTTGCACACATAATTTTATACTATTTTTAAACTTGTACTTATTACAATGTTACTATGTTTTAAGTGACAATTTATTGAAGTATTCAAAAACAAAATTGTCGAAAATATCTTTACGACATTTATATAATAATAGTAAATGGAAAGAAGTAAGTACAATGTATGAAGGAATTTAATCTAAAGCAGTTTTTAAGTTATGCTGTAAGAACTATTAGCAAAGTATTTTATATAACAACTGTACCATTAAATGAAGTGAAATATTGAATATTTCTCATTCTCGAGAAATCCCTGACATTCATAAATTTATGTGCGAGATTAAAAAATTCATTATTAAGCATTATTTTATAATAAAATACTGTGTTTATCGAGTTACGTCAATTGAGTCCATTTCCTAATACGACATAACTTATAATGCTATTAAAAATTTCTTGAAATGTTCATCAGGAATACAGCTCTTCATGTGAACAACTAAACATATAAGTGTGTGTAATTAATTAATTAAATAAAACGAAAATAAGTACAACAATTATCTTACAGTTTTAAGTCATCACTGAATAAAATTAAAATTATATATACAAACAATCTTAAAAATAAATGAATACAACTAAACTTAAAATATAACTTAATAAAGTCAGTCAAAGAATACATATATACATATATTTAAGAATTATAATATTAAATAATACAAGAACTTTGAGGCAAAGTATCGTATATATTACTATATACGGAAGGAGTGATAGTTACTACACTTGTAGAAAATCGAATTTCATTCTAAAAAGTAAATTATTTTCAGTTTATATAAATCCTCAAAAATATCACCTTCTATTTAACTTTTTACATTTTGTTATTTCAAAATTAAGCTATTCATAAACTTCATTCATGTTTGAAAAAAGTTCGTTTTATACACTGCTGTTATGAATTTATTTCTATTTATTTGCTTTTCTGACATATCTAATTATTTTACTTTCTGATTATATTTGTCTGATATATGTTTTAAAATGCTTGACACTGTTATCTATCTCTGAAACAGTTCATATTCCAAAAAATATTGCATATAAAGGATATAGAACCCACGCAACTCTATCTAGTGTTACGATCGCATTTGTGATTTAAAGTCCAATCATTAACCCTTTGCCTGCGATCTGTTCTAAGTCGAAGCACTTCTCGTAAGCGGCATGCGGTTCGCAGATGCGATCGCTGGTGACCGAATACTTTTTCGTACAGTAGGGATCTCGTCGGAAGCGTAGTAAACATATTATAATATTGCCGACATTACTATTACTTTGCATACTCCAAAACAAATTCAAACAGTTTTTATTTTCAGTATATCATATACGACTGAAGCAATTGCAAAAGTAATACACATGAAACAAAGTAACTAACCAAAGCCTTTGCCGACCGCATATTTGTCCATAGTTTACAGCGATAGCTTTCACAGGACGCTTATGTACGCCCATAGGCAACATTGATAGCCTTTCGTGGACGCATATATGCGTCCATAACAAATGCCGGTTATTGTTCGGCATTTTAGAATAAGAGAATTATGTATTTTGTGACTGGTTAGTAGATAGTTCTCACGGAGTTAAAACCTTATTTACCTCTTCTAGTATTTCGGATGACTAAAGTCTTCTATTATTAAATGTCTTTTACATACCATGGACTACTAAAGTTCGACACGAAACGCTCTTTACAGACCACAGACAACAGGTAGACAACGGTAGCAAGTGGGTTGAATGTTTTAATCCGAAATCCATTTCAAAATCAGCTATCAAATGGTCGAAAAAAATCACATAGTAATGATACATTTAATAGTTTGAATGTTAAAATTTAATGATTTGAAGAAAATTGGGATGCTAGATTAACAATAAAATCAATAAGTTAGAAAACGCACAGCAGCTTACTTGTATCGAACAATAATAGAATATCTCAAAATCATTGTCTGATACAGAAAGTAAGTTTTACCATGTATAAATGAACTCAGTCCTATTGCGTCTAACAGAACTGGCATATTTTCTAGTATGTAAAAAGATAAACTATATCTTCAAGTAGAATTTCCAATAGAAGATAGAGGCTTTGATTCAAGATAATTGACCTTAACTTTGTTGAGTAGGATGTGAGTGAATATTATTTTGTCATCTCAAGAAATACAAGAATATCTCAATTTTGAATAGGCTATAAACAAGATCCACTTTTGAAAAAATATACTGGGCCTTGCATTTAATCAAATCATTACATTGTAATCATGTGGTCTTCAAATATACATAATTAGTTCATTTTTTCTTCCATTTAATAATTAATAGTCCGTTTTTCGATGAGTTTCGGAATAACAAATTTAAATGTTTAGTACCTGCTGGACAACATTCACTGAAAATTAAGAAGCACATAATTTTTCGGAAAGTTAAATGCAGTAATAGAGTAAAGTTCACATTAAAAAAATAGAAAAAAAGAAAAAGCAAATTAGATCTGATTAGGCTATAATATGGAGTACCTTAGGGGTTAAATATAGTTATTGTCATTAAAAAGTTCTTTTCGAATCCTACAAATTTTACACTAAGATTTGTTGAAAAATGTACTGTTTCAGAAATGTTTGGTACTATCCGAATTTTTTAAATTGTATACTTCAGTTACTATTCTCTTTTTGTCATTGTATTTTAAAACATAGGTTTAGAGTATTTTAAATTGTATCTGAGTTCTTTTTTTGCTGCTGATAAAACGCTTATCGCCATTAGACTGTCACACTTGTATTATTTTCATACGAACTTTAACGCTGTTATGCAGTATTACCACATTTCACTGAAATCGTTACCATCGAAGCAGTGGTTTACAAGTCTCGATGAAATGTATTCGATAAGTACAATTCTGATTCATATTTTTCTGCCTTTGAAAACGACTTTGAGCGCTTCGATCGAAATATGTTTGAAAACGATAATCAGATTCTAAAGAGGTAGTATCGATAAGGTACAACGTGTGAAGAGTGAATCACTGACAGTAACTGCTTTTCCCTTCATTTGGCACTAAAAGGAAACATAGGAGCTCTAATCATCAAATATGACATATATATACAGCGTATTCCATTTAAAAATTTCTACTGGAATATCTTGAAAAGTCTGTATTGTACAGAAAAACTGTTTTATACAAAACTTGTGAAATACAAAATGGATCGCAAAGTGGCATTACACTTACAACTTATCATAAATTAATTATTCGCGAAAAATAATTCAGGTATATATTTATTTGCCATTACTGTAGACTCAAAATGTGCTATAAAAGATGATATTCTTATTTAAAAATTCGAAGATTTTGCTCATCGATCATTCTTATCGACTGCAGCATTGTTTACGTTAAAACCAACAATGCCATTTTCTGACCCTTTTGTGTATTACACCAATTTTACATAAAACATTTTTTGGACAATGTATATTTTTCAATGTGGATATTGTCAATAAAAACTTTGAAATAGAAGACTATATAAGCACGCCCTCCCACATACATGTAACGAATGCACACATTCACGTTATTCGTATTTAATTACAGAAAACTTTCCACAGCTTCTGTTCACATAATCGATATGGACAAATAGATGTCACGAGCGAACGAGATTGTTAACAATCGGTCAGCTTATAATAACAAAAGGAGAGAAAATTTAAAATGTTTAAATCGAAATGGATAGCGCATTTTGAAAGCTCGACGTAACTGGAATAAGGCACGATCTATCCAGGCAATGGTGCCTCCTCGTAGAAATCCGGCTCATCTTCATGATCAGGTGCCTTGCTGTCGAGAGCGCGTAGTTCGGCTGCCGTGAAGAAATGACGCATCTGAGCGCGTAAGGGTATCATAAGTATAAGAAAGAACGGCAATGCGAGTGCTGCACGTGTGCTCTTGACGATCCAAAGGATTACGAGACACAGAATTTGTATCAGCGTGAAAATGTGCATCTTATAAGTCTGCACGCGTCGCACGTAATTCGCTGTACCGTGATGTTTCACAGGCATGAAGAATAACTGTGAAAGATAAAGAAGCATTAGTTGGAAAAACAGTTCTCACTTTAAAGATAGCATTAACATTTTGATGACCAAAATCATATAGGTGTGAATGTACTAGCAACAGTTATTTTTTGAACAACAATATGTATTACTATGTATGTATTTTTTAAACAGCAATATTTATTACTATGCATGAACATTCTTTTTATCTTTTCGATAGTAAAAATTAAAATATGCCGAAAATGCTTTTCACTTTCCAAATTGAAAGAACACCAACCAAAATCTATTGCGTGGAATCAATCGAATTTTTTCATAAGCAAGCCTTTCTATACCAGCTGTAAAAATGTATAATGATTATGCGGCTTAAGTGTGAAGTTGGCTATGAAAAAATACAATTAAGTCTTCTGACGGTAAAAACGAAATTACTTTCCGAACAACCTAATATACGTCACATATATGCCCTCTATATGATTCATAAGGGGTTTTCATTTTCACGTTCATGAAGCATATATCACATTCGACTATTTATGTGTAGAAAAAAATATTAACATAGACCTAAGGTTTTCTTAAATTCCGCAAGTTTAAGAAAAATTTTAAGAAATAATAAGTTAGATAATATACGTGAATGTATGAACTTATCTTTACAAAACGCTTGAACAGGGAACGTATTAATCTTCATTTTTTCATCTATATATTATTCCATACAAATATGAAATGAGACAATATTATGAAAATATAATTGGCTAGCAACATATAAGGGTATAAACATCATAGTCTAAATGTAAACAAACTTAGGTAAATTAATGATAAAACTGCAAAATTCCTATTAACAATGATAATATTTAAACTCCTAGAAATAGTACAGGCAGTGGAGATTGAAAGTGAAAGTTAATTGGATTCAATTTAACATCTTTTTTAGAGTTGCTCTCAAAGGCAAGCTAAATTCTACTATTTAATTTCTTTAGCACAAAACATTGATAATTTGTAAGGATCGTTTATTTATGTTTTTACTTTACTATTCGTAATACATTCTCCGACAAGAGGTTTACGCGAGATGTGTACTGGATCTAGAAACAATGTCTAATGTTCACGACCGAGATAAAGAGCGAAAATGCAGAGCAGAGATTCCATTGGACAATAAAATAGAACGGGTTGCCAAACCAATATTTTGTGACGCAGTCAAATGAAATTCTTAGTTAAATTATGAAGATATCTAATTCCATATCTTTCAGCAGCAGAATGTGTTTGGTTGGCAACTAAGTAATTGTGGATTTTAAATAAGGAAGAGAATTCAAAAATTGTACTTGAAAATATAACTTTGTTGAAGTAGGTATTGCCAGTTTTTGTCGATGACTTTTTGCCATCTTTCGGGCCGTGTCATAATTAAATGTTCATAAAACTTTTGACTTTTATCGGCAAAAAACTGAATTAAATGCGATTAAGGAGTTGTGCACAGATCGAAATAAATGAAAATCTGAAGGCCTAAGGTCAGGGTTATACGACGGATGTGACAACACATCCCAACCTAATTCCAGTAATTTTTGGCAAGAGATCAAAGGCGTATGGGGTTCGGCATTACCATGTTGAAAAAAACTCCCATACGATTTGCTAATTCTGTTCGCTTTTCTTGAACTGCATCGCTCAGTCTGGTGAGTTGTTGAACGTGGAAGTTTGAATCAATCGTTTAGCTTTTTGGTAACAGTTTAAAGTGCAGAATTCCGTTACAATCCTACCAAACTGTCTGCATAATCTTTTTTTGATGTATCTCAACAGCTTCTTCTGTTGTCCGGACGGGTTCGTCCTGCTTCACGCACGATCATTCTCGACTAACGTTGTTATAAATTATCAGAATTTTCAGAATTACATCACTTTATTTGCGTTTCAGAAGCGAAATACAGATGCTAATGCATTTCCTCAAGCTGATGAGGGACCCACTAATCGAGTGTCACAACATGGTCAAGCTGTTTTAATATTTTTTAAATGCATGTAAGCGATACATTGATGAGTTTCTCTGCAATCTCATTATAACGATTTGAATCGATAATGGCCTTGATATGCCACTAATCAACTTCAACTGGAGTCTACATCATTGCGTATTTTTAAGTAAAAAGTCACGAAAAAGACATTTGCCAAACCAATTTTAACACTGCCTTTTTCTCGAGGTTTCATTCTTATACATGGCACACAACTTCTTGCATGCTTGCGATGCGTTCCTGCCTGTTCGGAAATAATATATATAAAATATGTTTGAAATACGCGTTTTGTTCTTCCATTTTTAAATTCGTATAAAATCGAAATTAAATATCTGATCTATACAATTTTCTTACTAATTACAGGTGGAAGTCCAAAGAACAAGAAAACAATATCGATAAGATGCTTTGTACAAGTTTACAAAATGAAAGAATGTGCTAAAGCTACCTATAGACGAAACCCGCAATTACTTAATTGCTAACTCAAGAGTACAATCGGCTGCGTATCAGGGCTAAGATATTAACACGAAAATATTATTTCACCTTTTCGAAATGTTATTTTTCAAACGCAAAATTCGTATAAAACTTGTATAAAAATCAGTTTTTTTCTTCCTTTTAAAATAATGGTACAAATGAAATGGTATTTCATTCCTTGTGAAAAGAGTTGTCTTATACGTTCATCAATCGCTACGTGCAACAAATATTAGCAGCTGTAAGTATTAGTTTGTTTAAAAAAACCTTTGTTGTAATATGGTTTCGTGTTGTGTAATAATGGGGAAATTTATAACATGGTAACTTCCTCGTGCAGGATACATCAACAAGTAATGAAAACGATATTAGCAATTTTATGTCTTCGACAATGCATAATAGAATTTGTAAAAAAGTCTTTGAGGGATTTAGTGCAATTGAATGAATCTGTTCTTCACATAAATTGAAATATTTACTGTGGAAGATTGTTCATACTTAATTTTGTAAATTTGTTTTGGGATTACCTCAGTATAATAACTTTAAGAGAATGTTTCCAGATAATATTTACCTTAACGCGATCGAAAAGTTGAACACCGTTAGTAGAAGAAATGCCCATGTAAAGAAAGACTCCGAGCAAGATAGCCATGGGTACGCGGCGTAGCAGTGGTGCCATGAGGACGCTGACGCCAACGAGGATGGCAACAAGTAATGCACTTACACGCTGTTCTTTCACCTCAACAATGTGCGGCTTCTCACCAGGTGCATGCGTCCGTGACATTACTGTTACGGAAGAAACGTGCGTTAGAGAACGAACTGACGCTGCGCAACACCAGGGCGCTCCCATTAAGCCACAACCCACATTCATCAGGCAAACTACTACGATGTCCATGTGATAACCATTCCCCTTTCGCAGTTTCCGTTCCTTCTTGTCGATAATCAATCTAGAAACATTACGTTTTCTATTACTTATTCTTGTAACATTATGATGTCTACAACAACAATCATAAATAAACATATTTACAATATGGTGTGTTTTAAAATCACAATTTCTCCGGTATTGCTTTTACAAGGGATATTGTAGATGTAGATTATTAACTAGATATTTTCTTGGTAAAGAAACACGTCAACGAATCTGAATAATAAATTTATTATGATGCTCGGTGTTGTTGATGAGCGTTTTTGTTTTCGGTTAATTATTATAAGGTTATTATTTATATAAGGTTATTACTTATAAAGTTAAAAAAGAATTTGTCTTTAAGTCATTTTTTCTATTATAAAATCTAATCCTACATAGGGCAATATAAAAGTCCATTCGTCAAATGTTTGTTATATGTTTAGGTGTGAAGGATTCCGACACGTATGCTCACTCCACTCTTGAAGTTAACCCATTTGCATATCTCCTATCACCAAGCGCGGAATAATCCGCGTACCGTATACACGATCGTCCGCGCGTGGAAATACGGACCAGTCGTCAATTGAAGATCGCTGATGTTTGAACACGACATATTAACCCTTTCGGTACCAGCGCTCTTCCCGCCGCGACACTCCCTCTGTACGAGGTGCCGAAAATGCGCACATAGCACATGGTCAGTCCTCCTTTGTGTGAAGACTTTCCTAACCTTATATAGGATCTGTGTTTAATAAAACAATGCTTTTTTCGCAAGTGTTGTTTGTAACTTTAACCCTTTGCGGACGAGAGGCGACTCAGTCGCCACGGCGATTCGCGCGGCAGGACGAGTGG
>JABFPT010001944.1:0-21318 GCA_022817245.1 Nixonia krombeini
CCCCTGGTCACATGCAACCGCTGATCTGTGGGGGTGTGTTGCGGGACCCAATGTGCGTGCCTGTTTGGCCGGTATGTTGCCTCCGGGTCGGACCCGCGACGATGTTGCTGTTTTCTGGCGCCGGGTGGGGAATGGCCGGCGCCACGGCCGGGGGGGGGGGGGTCGGCCCGCGTCTCCCAGACCCTCCCCCCTTTCCCCCCGCCTCCCCCCGCCACACCATCCACGCTGCCGTCCCGCTCGCTCGCGCCGCCGCACACGCTACTCCGCGCCTCCCCCCCCCCCCCACTCCCCGCGCGCTCCTCGTCCTGCTTCTCATTCCCAACCCTGGACCAGCTTTTTTGCTGCCGGTAACTGTTCAAATTTCGTTCTTCGAGAGGCGATCCGCTGCTCGGGGGAGAGGAATACGGACCATCCAACTTAGCGCCAGTGCTTCTCAGCCGAATATCCAGTAAATGTAGTTCGTTCGTGTATAGGTATTATATTAAACATTATGCAAACAGTATGAAAAAAGTTTGTACATTAATCACAAGGGTTTATTTTGCAATGGCAGAATGGGGAAAACAATGAACTAGTCCACGAATGTAAATTGTTTACAGGTTAAACATTGAATATTTTATTTGTTAGCACAGTTTCATACAATTTTTACTGTTGAACGCAATATAGTATTAACTCGATTATTGTACTAAATGTTAGTAAAGATGAATAATTTAATACATAATGTACATTCAGTGAGGAAGAAAAACGTATCTTAGAATGAGAGATAAGTATGTTGCCCGTGTTTGCTTAATCGCTTCGAAATTAATTATTCAGATTTATGAACGTAAATACGACACTTATACATTGTTTGATACCCGATACGAGTAAAATTGCAAATTGTGCATAAAGGTGTTGAATACACACAATCAATTTTCTCGGTATAGTTATCATTTTTCGATCGCCAAATATTGGGTGATATAATTGTTCATTTTTCGCAAATGGCAACAGCACAGGTAGTTCAAACATATTGCCCAAATGTGCAAGCAAATTGTTTACGAAATCACTTTCCCGAAAACCTGTACGAAAAATCAAGGTCCGCGGTGTAGGGTGTCGACGTCACGAGCGATCGTCGGTGCTAGGCAAGAGAGCGAAGCTATGCCTCATCTACGAGGGGTGTTGCGTAGCACGAGTCGCGTGCCGTCATCGGCGAAGCGGCTGCGCGGAGCCGGTCTGAGGGCAATTTCGAGGAGATGAGAATCTCGGAGGACGTAGGGCCTGCGAGGCAGACGAGGTGGGGGAACTACAAGAGGGGAAACACAGCGCGGCAGTCTCGTCAAGCCTGCAGGAGGGATACGCACAGGCGCAGGGAGGGGAAGCGGGGATCATGGTGCTTTAGGGCCCTATACCATGGGACCCCATGGTGGGGATCGGCGCGTGCCCGTACGGCTATATAAGGCCCCGAACCCTCCCTGCCGAAGCATTTCGGGAGCCAAGAGCGTACCGTCGACATTGAGGGTGCGTTCCCTCCTGTTTATCCTTCAGTTTACACTTCCTCTCATTTTCGACCTCTCCGTCCCTATCTCACGCGTACACACACTGTCACTCTCTATAGTTTCGCGTTTGCCGCGTCGTGTTGTGAGATCGGAGACATTCCAGAGGATATTACATATCGATTCCGTAGCGCGTTCCGAGAGTTCGAGGTCGGTGCGCCGGTCGATCGGCAATCGATCGATTCAGGCTGTCAAGGACGACGAGCACGTGCGAGATCGGCGATAGTCTTCGGGTGCTGCAGCGTTTTGTGATATGACATTAGTGGGCTTGAGCGAGGATCGAAGCATATTACCGACGATGTTGACCGTGCAACAGCAACATCACCACCACCATCACCGGCACCATACACTGCACATACCAACCACAGCCGCCGCGCAGATCCATCGCGGGAATGTGATCGTGTCGGCGAGCGGTGTCGGTGCCGGAGGCGAGAGCAAGGTTGCACTTCTGGCCCAGCAGCAACACCAGCAACCCTCGCAACCACAGTCGCACCACGGCTGTAAGAAGTCAAAGATGTATGGACAGTCGACGCCGTACGGCACCGTGGCGCATCAACCGGCCTCGGTGGCCCGGCGAAACGCCCGCGAGCGGAACAGAGTGAAGCAGGTGAACAACGGTTTCGCCGAATTGAGAGAGAGAATACCGCAGAGTGTCGCCCAAGCCCTCGGCGGCAGTACAGCCGGTACCCACGGCGGATCGCGAGCGGGTAGCAAGAAGCTGTCAAAGGTGGAGACGTTGCGGATGGCGGTAGAGTACATTCGGAGCTTGCAGCGTCTTCTGGAGGAACACGACGGCGGTGACATGAATCACCAGGTGGTGTCCTCGACATCACCCGTGTCATCTTCCATCTCTTCCATATCCTCGTCCTCGTCCACGCTCATGGGCTCGGAGTCGGATCACTGTTCCGTCGTCGAGCTGAGACTGCATTCCGGAAACGGGGATATGGGAAGTGACCTGGTGCATCAACAGCATCACTATCACCACCATCAAAGGCAGAACGCCAGTCCGACCGCGTTCATGCCGACACCCTGCTCCGAGGCCTCCAGTTCGCCTACACCCAGCTTCGTATCCGAGGCGTCCTCTGCCGGCAGCCAAGGGTACGGTACCACCAACCAAACCCTTTACGCCATGCACCCCAACGGCAACGAGTACTACGAGCCTATGACACCGGAAGACGAAGAGTTGCTGGACGTGATTTCCATGTGGCAGCAGAACCAATGAGGCGGCCAGGAAACGTCGTCGGAAGTTCGTCTTTGGCTTCGGAGGTTAGTATTCGACTATATATTCATCCTCTTTTTAGTCCCCGTTTTATCCGTTTCACGCTCTAACTTCTTTCTTCGACGACCTGCCTTTAATTATCTCCCGGTCTTCTGGATACACTGAATCCAGGCAGCATCTAGGAGGAAACCCTAAGAAATCTTGACTAGATTTGTGACCTTGTCCTCACAATAGCACGACCCCTCGCTGGAACTCGACCATTCAAATCGCAGACTCCATTCAACGCAACGTACACGGCCAAGAAGCGAGGCCTTTGTACGCCGTTTATTTCACCACTGTTCTCCTCCTCTTCCTCCTGCTCCTCCTTCTTCTCCTCCTCTTCCTCCTCTCTTTCCTCCTTACTCCCCTTCAGCCTCATTTCCATCATCGTCACTCTCACCCAGCAATTTTGTCCTCACTGTCGATTTCGTTTTACCGGATTCGTTCGGAATAGCGCTTATCTTCATGCCGCTAAGTAATCAATCTGATATCAGAATCTTCTCCAAGCTTTATCCACACGTAAGACGATTTCATCTCCAACTTTTATTTTTCCCTCCTCCTCCTCCTCGTCGCTTTTTTTCTTCATCCTCCTTTTTTTCTACATGAATGATTCCGCCTCGCGCGCTGCGTTTAACCTGAATGCATCTTCAGGGTATTCCCGCTCCCTTTGTCGGTCCCCGAACCGGTAAGCTATTCTTCGGCCGTTCCGTCGCGTAGTGTTGTTCGTGAAACCGCCCTTACCTGAGAATCATCCCCGTGCCGCTTCGTCGCATACCTGTACGCGACTCCCGGCGATGCGTTGCCCTGCAATCGATACTCGCCTTTCAACTCGCCAGAGATTAATAATCCACGTTCTTTTTTCTGTTGCAGGATTCGAAGCGCACAACTGTGATCTAGTCAGTTATGTTCTCCGCACGTTTGCACGTTGTCGATGTACAGAGTTGCGCGACTTCATAGCTTTATTAGTGCCTACACTGTGTTCCGTGATCGAGGTTCTGTGTATAATCAATGTCTCGGAAACGTATTGCAGTATATCTACCTGCAATGTAGTCGAATTAGCAAATTGAGAAAAATTGCATCTTCTAGTATTGACCGCGTCAAGGCTGTCAACGTTGTTACTGATGCGGTACGATTTCGGTATCAGCAAGGAAACGTAATTGCGAGTCTGATCGAAGGAGTAACGATGAGGATCAAGCCGTTGCAGGTTGTTGTAGTGCAATAAGTTGCGTTGCTGCGACAACGTATGGCGAATCTTTCCATATTGGAAGCGTCGTTTCCGACCTTGAAAGTTGCGAGATTATGCATAACGTGTAAATAATTTGAGAGAATTATGGATTGTATTTGGTATATGCATATGTAGTTTATATGCATATATATATTTTATATTTATGTATGTATAGAGTTATAGAAAATATTTTATATGAGCATATATATTTTATTTTATATTCGTCTCTCCTCAGGAGAGTTGTTCTTGGATACAAAGATCGTTCATCTATTTTGGCGTTTCTAACGCTGTGTATGAATTGCGTGCGAAGGAAAGAAACGAACAGTCTTTCATATGAAATTTTACCTGCCAGTGTCTCTGTAAATAGTTAATGAAGCAGATAAGATTAAACTTCGTTAAATATATGTGAACACGTTACACGTACTTTTTGTCGCTTCCTTTGTTAATCCCTACATTTCCACAGCAAACTAACACGAACTTTAGTTCGCGAAACTTGAGCAATATGGACATCGAGACTTGATTTTGTTGTCAACTTGTTACACATTTTGTTACGCTGTCGAATTTTTATTCCCTTTTTTTGTAATGAAAAACAGTGAAAATATTGCTTTTTTTTAATATTTCAATACATCTTTATTTGATATATTCAGTAGGATTCGAAAATCATGACACAATTAAGAAATTTCGTTGTTAGTTCCTCAAAAACATAGACTCACGTCAATTAATTTATAAATTTGGACTTATAAAAATATTCAATTTTTCTTATGTATATTGTAAATTCCAAGAAATTTCATGTACTGTCTTGATTTACGATACACAATTTATATAAACAATAGGACTCCAAATATATTTGTTTGGAGATGTTGCAAACATTTAGAGCCGCTTTAAAACTGTTTTAAAGGAAGTCAGGTAAAAGCTCAAGACATTGCGGCTGTAATGATAAATCGGCAAAACGTGGAGCCTAGCACGTAGTTATTTATGTCAGGCGCTAAAGGCGCAGGTACGTTCACCTGATTGTACACCATCAAGAACCTCCACTTGTTCCGCAGTAAGTGCACCAAGCATATTTTTGGCATTTTCCTTCCAAGGCAATAACGGTTTGGAATCGATTCGTAATAACGTTCCGGAGAACAATTGTGCCTGCGTTTCGCTCGAACATTGCCGCCTACATTAGGACTCAGGTAATGTTCTTGTCATTTCCTTACTTCCAAGCACGAATCGAACAGGGCGTACGAAAATGCAATGTGCAAAATTGAACAGTCGTGTAAATTGAATGGAAAACTTTTGAATGGATTTTTCAGAATGTAATTCAGTTACTTGTAACATTTTTAATAAAGTTTACTGTCAAGACGTTACTACAAGTATGAATATCTCGTAATTTGTTAAACTGTGATTGTTTCAAATACTTGCAATTTTTAATTCACAGTGATCAATTTATGAATTGTTTGTTTCAAGAGATAAGAAGGATCATCGTATGGTAGAAAGACATCGGAATCGTGTTACACAGCGTCGTATATCAAGTTCAGCCTCTTGTTTAATTCGTGGTTAGTGTTGCGATCCGCGAGACGCCTACAGGCCACTTTTGATCAGCTAGGAACGGACCGTTCGTGTATTCGTTGCAGAAATGTGTGTGCACGGAACGAGTGGTAATTCACGTACTCTAAGTCTGATTGATCATTCATGCAAATGACTTAACTTATGCAGACGTACAAGAGCGGGCAACATTTGCGCGCTGGACGAATTTTCCCTTCGATCAATCATTCGAAACGCAACCGTGTGAAATTAACATACTACACTTTGAGGTTAAGCACGTCGAAACCATGAATGGTCGCGATAGAGGGATCTTACAAACAGAAAGCATAATTCTCACATCGAGAATGCACTGCGAGCAATTTTTCACAGTTAGAGGCGAGTTGATAGCTCAGTCTCACGAGCGGAGAGTCGGAGAGGTTGGAATTATATCGTTAAACGTCGTACGCCGGAAGAAGGGCAGCGTCGAGCGAGGAGCGTCGAGCGAGGAGCGTCGAACACGCGAATCGAATTTGCTTATCGAGACTCGCGAAACGGAAAATGAGTACGGCGTCGCCGATCGAAGATACCCGGACGAAGACGTATGTACAACGAAAGCGAGGACCTGTCTTACCGGTGCAGCAAGTTAAACGGCCAAGTCGGCTCTAACACGCATTGAGCACACGTACCAACGATCGAGTCGCGAATCCTCGGCAAAGATGCTAAAAGAAACCCTCCTCGTCGCTCCCCTCCTTTATTCTTTTCTTACTTTTTTCCTCTCTTTTTTCTTTTCTGCCGTTACATCGAACAATCGTGTCTGCTCGACGTTCCCTTACATTTTTTCCCTCGTTTCGCTTCTTCTGCTTCTTCTCCTCCTTGTCCTCCTTTTTCCACTACTGCTTCCTCTTCCCTTCGGTCCTTTTTCAAACAGACGTAAACTCTATTTACAGTCAAGTCCGCTTCTCACTTGCCTCATAAATATCTGTCTTATTGAGACACTAAAATCAAGTTTCAACGCGATACCGATATCAACCCCGAGATTGTCTTTTCTTTAGGGAACAAGTTTTCAGCATTCTACGCACTGAACGTTATCACATTTCGAACGTACGCTCTTGTAACGTTGCGAGTATTCAAGAGAAGAGTCGTTAATGAAATTTCCGTAACCTTTAATGTAAAGCTTGAGCAGCGTAAGAAAATGTGCGTTCATTTTTCATGACAAATGTTGAGTGATTGTTGCAACAGTGCATACTTTAAAATTCGAAAAGGATACCATTGGTAGAACAGGATGTTGCGCAGTGTTGCAACATTGTTGTCCCAAATGGCAGCAACCATTTTTCCCTACCACGGGATCGAAAGATAAGGAAAATAATGTATGCGGTTAACGCAAGGAGTGAAAACACTCGGTAATGACTCGTGGCGCGTCAGTGTCGCCGAATCCGCCTGCGCTACGCTTGTTACGAATTAATCACACTTTCGCCCTCTATTCAAATCTGTCAAAACGTCGCTGGGGAGAGACGTCGGTGTAATGAGCTTCTTCATAGCTGATCGCATCGCGCTGGACCGCGACATCCAGCTGCGGCGAGCCGGGAATATCGGCGGGGTGGAAGCGAGACCGCGGCGAGACGGAAACGGGAGCCTCGTGTGTCTGCCACGCGTCTCTCCGCTCGCCTCTCGATTCGCCTCCGATCCTCGGCCGCACTCGACACCGCAAATTTTGCCAAACCGTTTAACGCCGACGTGTTCTCTTTACTCTATGTACTCGTGCGATTCGCCGCCGATGACCGGTCACGGGGCAACGAAGGCGTCGCCAATAAATGATCGCCGTTGGGCCCGGCGAGATGACAAATTGACGGCGAGAGCGGCGAGCCGTGGCGTGCAGGAATTTGTCGTGCGAAATTTGTCGATGATTTGGGCAATTTAGAATCGGCCGGCGAAGACGTCACCACGAGCTTTGTGCACGTATCTCCGCATTGCCGGGAACGAGCCGGACGAGGCGTTTTAATGGGGTCTGGCTACGAAGAAACGAGTCCGTAATATATTCGGTTGCATCCACGCCAATCTTCCTTCTTTTTTGCCACTTTTCTTCTCCTCTTCTACTTGCTGCCTCTGCTGTTGCCTCTTCTGCTGCCTCTGTTGCCGTCCCTCCCTACAGACCGCGCGGGTCGTCTTCCTCGCTCGCTCAGTGGCGCGCGCTCCGGTTCTTCCTCGTGCCGTGTATTATAGCACTGCTATCCATTCTTCGATTCCTCTCGCCCGTCCTTTGTTCCCGTTCCTTTTTTCACCCTTCCCTCTATCGATTTTCTCATGCCTCGGCCTCCTTCACTCGCTTCTCTTTTTCGCGTTGTACTCCTGCGGCCCGCCCGGTCCTCGCTTAACCCTTTTATGTACCAGTTTTCTCCGCATTCGAATGCACCACCCTGGGCACTCGCCTTCCTCGCTTTTCTTTTTTCGTTTCCTCCTCGCTCGCCTCAGACTCGCCGGACTGGATCCGTTCCAGAAAAAGATTTGTGGTCAATTTTAATGACAGCATTAGATACATTTATCGAAAAACACAGGTCCTGAATTTCGATCGATTCGCTCGAACGCCGACTTTCGGGGTTTGAGGTATCCCTGACAGCTTAAGACGTTACTCAGCCAGCTTCTAACGGGAGAAAAAACGGGTAAGATTAATTCGTTGCTGTATCGCCACGATTCGTGCAGGCAGATCATTAACCTGCGAGGATCTTTCTGAATTATTCTCATTTATTCATAGGCACCTCGTCTTCTCCGAATATTATATTGTATAGGCGCTAATAAACTCATTTGTGAAATGTAACATGACAGTAAATTTTCCAAGGTATTTCACACTTTACGAAAATGTTTTTACTTGTTGTTTCTAACCTATGAGTTTTGCAGTGGTAAGGCAACCTTTTCGGCGTAACTTCTTTTATTGTGTAAGTTTGTACAAAATTTTATGTGAACCTTAGTTCACATATTATAATCAATTATAAATTCGCAATCGTTAGTAATATTATTTTAACTCATTGTATTGAACTTTGTGTTAAATGAGAACCTGCACTCTCGGTTAAATGTCCAATTGTCGCATAGTGTTAAAAGCGGAAGAAAAAATAAAAAAAATTTTTTTTTGAAAATTTTCAAAGAGTTTTGTGCGTTGCTATTAAGAAAAGAAGAGGAAAATTGACGGGGTGGGGGAATGATGTATCGAATTTCAGATTTTTCACCCTATAACTTTCTCCCATTTGGTATATTTAAAGTGTAAGCTGCACTTCCATTTTACTTTGATTACATTGTAACTTATGCGTTATTCTTCGGCAACGGTTATCGCAAAGAGCAACTCGATACTCCAGTTGGCAGTTGTGTAACGAATGAAAGGTTACAAGAATGAAATAAGAACATACTCGTCATATGTCCATACGGCAACTTTTACTTGGGCACCCTCAGAGGGCATGCCACGCTTAGGCTTAAGGTTTGGTCACAAATTCATCAATTATTAAACACCATAACGATATTGCAAACGTAGTTATGTAAGCCATATAAATTTTAGATACGTTTTTCTGTTACTTAAAATTTATAAAGTATTATTAAATAATTTAAGTATTATTGTCGTTATAAAAGCGTGTAATGAGTAGAAGGTGCAAAATATGTATAACTGTAGGATTCTCATACGACATTTATTTTAATAATATTAATGAAAGCTATACGCAGAACTGCATAAGGAAAGTGGTAAACACTGTAATTTTCGTAAATAATTTCATATACTAACGAGTGCATTTTTCAAGATTTTGCGTTTTTGGTGTAAAGCGTGAATGACGATAATCTCGCGCTTATTTTCTACAATTACCGGTGTATCTTTCATTATTATTTTCAGTGCGCAAACGGCTTAAATGGCGCAAATAATGCGAGATGAAAATGCACGAAGGACTACTATGTATTTGAAAAAAGTGGAGAACGATAGTCGGCAATGCCGTTCGATAATGATTGCGGTTCCCTTCGTCAACTTGGTTCGCTTCCGCGTGGCGGTTCAAAGAAGAAAATTGAAATGTCTCCCATTCCTCTCCGAAACTTTGACCACTGCCTCACGGGTGGTCCGGCAACCGCCGTACATTTTGGGGCACGCAACTCTTTCGGAAGGGTCGCCACATGATCTAGAATCGCGCTCGAAAGTGAAATGCCGTGCATCTTTCTGCGCCCGTCTCTTATTTCCATTCTTGACTTTTATGGTTCTCCACATGATGTGGGCGGTGAGAAAAATGGCACTTTCCCGACCCTCTACCATTCGTATGGGAAGAAAGAACTATGCTATATATTACCTATTCAAGCATTCGACTACTTTTTGGGTAAACATAGGCTTTGTGCACATTTGTGCAATTGTTACTTATTTATTTGTGCATTACTTTAACCTTTTCATGATAAATTACTAAACGGTTTTTTAGACTAAAATAAAACTAACTCCAAAGCGAGAACTTCACTGACAATATTTTATTTTTTGAGCAATATTTTGTAACCGGTAAATAGTCACCGATGTCGTTCTTGATTATCCGTAAGAAAAAAGGTACTATTTCCCCTCATTCGTGTTTATATAGATTGATGAATGAAACTGTTGCTAATTTGTTAAATCTGTAATAATGAGCGTGAACGTATAAAGACTTTCGGACGCAGAACCCCGCATGATACTGCTCCTAGGTTCTAGTCGGAAAGATGGCGGTAGGAGGGTCCTTCGTATGGAAAATCCTGCTGGAAATGCGATGGTCAAGCTGGCCTCTTTCAGACGCCTGCGGAGAGGTCGCCGCGGGTGATCGATCCGCTTCCAGGCGAGTGAAAACCAGAAAATCGATCTCGGGATCTTTACCCGGAATAAATACCCCGACCAGCGGAGATCGTATCTTGCGATGTCTACGGAGGTACAGATGGGGAGGTTTCGTGAAATTAGTAAGAGCATTAATCCCTTGGCCGTACATAGTGCTCGTTAAACCACCAATTACCATTATGGGACGCGCCGTATGGCACATTATCTATTTTCCACATAATTGCATTAACGTTTCCAAAAAATTTTCCGTTTGCATTAAATTGTTACACATTTTCGCGCTCCAACGAAATTCGACGACGTCGTTGGTCGTCTTTCATTAATCAAACTCATATCCAATCTCGTCGAATTCTCATGTTCGCAGATAAGGATTTGACGAATTTCTTACAAACAGAATGCCGAGGCTGTTCCTTTGATACATTTTTTAACTTGTACTTGACTCTATCTGATGATAGATCGTCTACGCTAGCATCAAAGCTATCTACAATCTACATTTGAGTCGCGCCATCGCCTCCCTATTCATTGCGTCTTCCATCTTGTTTTATCAATTTAATATATTTTACGCGGCTCTTACATTACACGTGTACAAAAGGGAGGGAAAAAATGAACGTGTATGCTGACAAAAAATCAACAAAAAGAGGAAGGAAAAGAGAATGCAACAGCAAACGTGCCTCAAAGTACAAGCATTGTAGATTCAACGTTTATGGTTATCCACAATGTGCCGAATATTTATTACGTTTTATTGTTCGTGTTATTTGCGCTTATACACGAATGTGTCAGTCGATGAAATAACGAGAAGTAAAAAACGTTTTCCAAGTTTTTTATTTTTTTGACAGACTGAAGATAATATTAGACATTTTGCTTTATCTACTGAAGAATCTCAACATTACATTTTTGAAAACTGTGTTTATGGAACTTACGATTAAAAATGTTTTCATTAATATTTCGGTATAAAGAAATGATGGTAATGTTGCAATAAGTCAGTAATCAAAATAATACATAAATAATAAAAAAATAATAAAAAAATTGTCACAATAAGTAGTAATTCATTAGCATGAGATTCGGATGTAGAAGTATGAAAAAATATGTACTCGTATGAAACAAATTAAGAAGAATAAAAACAGATTAAAAATTGATGCAATCGTGTATTTAAAGACTGAATTGTATTCGCAATTCACGTTTGAACAATTCATTACGTTGTACTAATTATTGTGCACTTTGATATGCAATCAAAACATTACACCTGAATATCATTTAGGATTGTTTATCGTTAGCTAACACCAAAATATACGTAGGTGTGTACGTATCATTTTTGCGTACGTAATGTTATCGAATGTTTCACATTACATTGTATCGCCAAGATGAAAGGAACTCATTGTTCGTACTTATTCGGCAAAGGCGTTTAGTTGCAGTAATAAATCCTGTAGCCGAGAGAGCAAACTTTTTGCCATTGCATAGCAAATTCCTTTGGCTTTTTCAGGATAGCCCTGTGTTTACATTGCGAAAGGAGGGAAACAATGTTGGCGACTGCGTATTGGTCACAGTGCTTCTCAATGTCAGTGTGTATTGTGTCCTGCGGCATGAAAATAAGAATAAGAAGGAGCAAGAAGAGAAGAAGTAGAAGATGAGCGACGTTCCGACCTCGAAAAGAGCAGAATTTTACCTGCTGACGTAGACGCTGGTCTCCGGTCGGTGGTTGCGTCACATGGCGTGCGCTGTATGCGAGAACGGGCGAGCGATGGCAAGGAAGTGGGTGCTAGTTTGCGGAGGGGTCATAAGCGACGGGAGCTTTGTCGTGTCGCGCCGACTCGCGTCAATGGACGCAGCGTCATTTAACATCGATTTAAGCGTATATTTCTGTCTTTTGCCACCCGGCACGAAAAGACCCTGGCGTGACGTCTTCCGGGCCGAAAGTCAACCATTGTCCAGATGGTCAACCGATCTCGTTATAATCTTATTTAGATATTCGGAATGGCGCGAGCCAAAGAGCGCAGGTATTTCGCATTCGGAAAAAAATCATTCCGACGTTTTCACCACCACTTTCCTGTAACTTTTCCCATTCATCATTCTCCTTCCACCGTCCATTGTCATTCGAATAAAAAATGTTAAAATCATATTAGAAAACTCAACCACACTTCTTTTGCGGTGAAACAGCATTCATGTGAAAATAACTCATACAAATTGTATATGAGAACTTCACATATATCATTTACATTTACGTTTCATTTAAATTCGATCTCACATAGTGCAAAAAGGTACTTTCCTTCTTATACTTTACAATAGAATTCTTTTCATTATGCCCAGAAAAATAAATCACGCTTAATAGGTGTTTGATTTTTTAAAATTTTGACGTTCGTTATTCGAGGAAAAATAAATGTAAAATAAATTACGTCCCTCGTTAAAGGCGAGGGATATGGCGATTGTTTCTAAAGAAAAAGAAATATGACAGATAGTTCGAACTATTACTGCGTAAAATTTGCACTCTTGTTTCTAGATAGCTTCTAAATAGTAAATTAATTTTCGCATTAGCATAATTCGTATAATGATTCCTAATATGACAGGAAAGCAAGAATGATGTATTGTTTTTCCCTTGTCCTCCCGAGTTTAGAAGAAAAGTTTGCCAGAGAGCATCGGACTTTCTATTGTTTTCGTTCAAAACGGCCAATCCGTTTGAAGGGAAGTTGTTAATGATTCGCAGGCGTGAAAAATGAATCGCCTCGGCCCCACACGATTCACGCTTCTCACAACTCCAGCGTCATCCTGAGATGATGCGCTGCGCTGGCTGGACGGAAGCTTCGTAACACTGATCGTACCAGATAAGTCTTTTTTTTCGTTAGAACTGAAAAGGTGATCTGATCCAGAATCGAGTGTGTAATAAAACGCCTGGTCGGTGATAGATCACGCGTGCGCGTGTAACCGAACCGTTGGGGGTCTACTGGGAAATCAATCCCCGATCCACTTCCAATCAGAGCGATGTTCCATTAGATAAGAATCATGCTCTGTATTTACTTAAGTGTTTCGAAACGCAAAACTGCGTCATTTCATGGCCGTCAAGTTATCGTTCTCCTGAAATTTCAATCATGTATTATCATCCCAAACTTCCTTAAATGTTTGGACTGAATTATTTATCAATTAAATGATTGTTCAATTACAAGGTTTTTCGTATCAAGTAAATTGATTTGATTAAATCTTAAGTGCTTTTGAAAAATCGTTCTTTCATACATTGGTTTATAAGAACAAAAGCTTTTGTTAAAAAAATGAATATTAAATATTTAATACAAAATATTGATGCATAAAAAGTTTGTAGATCAGATTTCTTGAAAAAAGTGCGTCAATGGCCGTGACACCCCCCACGATCGATTCTAACGATAGCGATGTTCGGTTTATCGAGCACACAACGTTGCTTCGATGGAGCAGTTAAACGAATCTCGTTGCCGCGACCACCTGGCAGAGATTTCCGTCGAAGTCATAAAAACAATGTAAATTAGGTACCCAGCCGGCGTTGATATTGAAACAGGATCGGCCCGGCATAGTTTTTGAGGTTTTTGCTGACTATTGAAACTCTTGACTCCGTTTCCTTTTTTTCAGTTTCCTCGTTTTTTGCTCCATTGTCTTATTTATGTCGTTCATTCAATTTTTAAAGATATTGTTCATCATTGGCTTATTAACATTATTAAATTAATTTTATTTTTTCTTAATAAAAAGTAGCATTTTAACGTACAAATTATTCATTCCCTACCTAACAATCTTTCATATTAATTATAAAAAATATGGGATGCACTAGTTTCACTATTCCTCTTTTTTTGTTATTTTAATGTTGCGTATGTTCAATATTTATTTCACTGATTGAAACATGGTTTGAAAACGCATATGTTCTACAATGTGTACATTAAATGTTTTTATTATAATAAATAACAGTGATTTTCTCACAAGTGTTTGCACCGGCCAGATTTATTATTTCAATTGTGCAAGTATAAATGGGAAACATGGAAACTTTAATTTATCGATTTTTGCCGGAACTAAAACTGTAATGGGAGATTTTCGTTTAATCCTCCCAACGTTCCGATGCTAAAAGCGTGAGAATTTCCAGGGGAAACTCATGACCGGGACGGGAAGTGACTTTAAATATTTGACCAACACAAGTAGTACCTTTTTTTCTCCAGTCGAATGCTTCCTGTCCTGACTAAGCCGGTCGATTATTGATTTTACGTAATCGGTATCAATCGAAACACATGCATAACGGAATGAATTGTAACGGTATTACAACGTTGTGCGGAAAAACGTCTTTCGGAAAAGAAAGAAGGAAATGCAGACATTAAAAAAACTGATTGATGATTTATTGTGTGAGAAAAGCCTGTATGACGTACACTAAACAAGCAAAATTACTAACCTTCATTGTATATATTTTTATTAAAAAGAAAATGCTATCAACGCCATGTACAAAATAAAATAAATGTACAAGAAGTAGAAATAAATTTAATGTCACTAGTTTTCACAGCAATTTCGAAAACCACTATTACAATACTGTAATGAAATTTTTTTTTAACCCACAGAAGGTTAAACAGAAGGATAGAAGAAATAAAATAAGGACCAGGGGTCTTGATCAGGGAGGTTGAGAAAAAACGAACTCAATATCGACATTGTTTGCTTAAGTAACTTCGCAAACGCGAAATAACATCACCTACGGAAACATCAAATGCACCGCGAATGTAGCACTCGAAACTCAAATGAATTTTATGTACCATAAATTGTTATTATCAATACTTTTACAATGTTTTATTATAAATGTTATGCATAAAGTGGCATTTAACATTAAAGTCCATGTCATGTTCGGAGTAAGACTGACTAGTCCGCATTAACAGTAAGTGCAATGAAAGAAGTGTACAAAAGAATATAACTCGATTAATGTTGAATCCAACAGTCTAATAAATTATATGAGAGTATAAGCAGAATACCTACAAAGACATTATGTAGCAATGTGATCATAAGCAGATGCCTGTTTTCTTTCAAAACGCATTTCTCTTTATAATGCATAACTACGATTACAAAACCATTGTTGCACATGTACTGACCTTGTGGGACATTGATAACGAATTACACCGTACAATGAATCATTGTTGACGTAAAACACGTGATTTTTCTCAGAGCGGCATCGAGCGAATACCTTTGTAGCGACGATATTCGTTCTGGATTCATTCCCTCCCATTTCCCATTGTCATCCGGGCTTACCCCCGAATTCGAAAACCATCTATGGATCATTACAGTCTCGTCAATTGGCTATGCCCCGAATAGTTCGTCATGGCGCGCGGGCGAGAAAGCGCGGCGGGGTAATGATGCACGCCTCCGCAGAGACGGGCGCAACGCGTGTCCCGATTTCGAATAAAATACGTCGGCCTTCTAGGAACAACAATAAGATCACCGCAGGGGAAGGCGAGATGCGCGCCACGCCAGTGCCGGCCGAAACGAGCGAATCGGTCAACCTGAATGCGTCGGCATTCAATCGAGACGACCGCAAAAAGGTTACGAGCTCTCGTGGTAATCATTTTACGAGCTATCTTTCCTTTATACGTACAGAGCGAATCAAAACTTTCGTTACGCGAGACGAATTAGCCGAACTTTCCTGTCGATTAACTTGCCAACAACAATTTCGTTGCAAAATTCGCCGTAAGAATTTTGTAGAATTCAACGATTGTCATTGTCAATCGCGGAAAATGTTTATTTCGAGCATGTAAATATATGTAAAAATATGTACATGTATGTACAAAATTCAAGAAATGCGAATTTTAGGTTTCACGCACTTAAATTCAAGCACGTGAAAAACATACTTACGAGAATAACAGCCTTATGGTTTTTTTTACAAGCGATTTGCAAACATGGTCACTTCATAAACTTACTCAAGTGTTAGCGCAGTCAACAGGTTCCGGTCTTCATTTTCGTTTTCTTAACATTCGTACATTTTTTTCCGTCAATCACGACGGCATTGAAACACCACTTTGCCATTAAGTACCGGAATATTTTACTAAAAACGGCTTTAATCAAGTGTTCAATTAAAGTTGCACCTGCATGTACTAATACCACTAATTATTTAAATGTGTATGGATGAATATGGTGTACTAACTGTCAAATATCAAATTAAAAAAAAGAGTCATAGTAAATATACTTTGTGCAGTTGTCCCGTATAATTTTCCCGCCAAATTCCGATCTAAATTGATCGTGCCGTTGATAAATGTAATGCGCTGAGACGAAATAGGTAAAAGTTTACGTAAAGTCGTAAAATGGATGGATTTTTCCCCGAACAGGAACACGTGTGCATGTGAGGCGTTGGACATTTCATCCCGCTTTTCCTCGCTGACCAGCGTCCTTTCGTCGTTCATCAGCGACAATGGGAGGACGCTGTCAATCGAGGAGAATGAAATGGCGAATGGCAGTGGTCAATGTCGAGGCGTGAGACCGTGCACCGTAGGGCGGGATTGTCCGGAAAGAAAACGCGAGCCCTCAGAATGGAACGCGTGAATGGGATCCAAACGAAGCAGAGCTCCGGGGCCGGGCGGCCGGACCCCGGACGTACACGAGCCTCCGCCGCATGATCCTCCGCATGAGCCGATACTGCCGCTACAATCGCTCGACGACACCGTTCCCCGCCTTTCCTTCTCCGTTTCGCCTGTGATAATATTTTTTCAAGATCCGGCAGGGAATAATTCGCCTGTTCGAGCGTCTCTTTCAATCACCGTCTCTTGTAACGGGGCGTTGAAAGCGCTGTAAAAACATGCATAATTTCGGTGACAATTGACGCTCGTTAATGCCTGAGTCGAAGGTCCACGCGCAATGCCCGGAAGTTTTGTTTCTTCTAGGCTTCCAAGAAAAGTCGCGTCTTCTATCGTCTGTACAGATGAGCCACGGTTCATCGAACTGTTCTTCCACGGGCGAGCTTCTTCTTTGTTGCGTCTCCTCCAAAGCGCGTTCGGCTGGAAAGTGACGCTGCGCCGTCAAGGAAATTTCCTTTTCCACATCGACGGCGTCAAACGATTCATAAACGAATGCACTCACGATTCATTTGCTGGCGATGCTAATCGCGCGACGCAGTGTCACGCAAAAATGACATCTGGTGGGAACAGTGGACGTTTATGTCACGACCAGCTTCGGCCATTGATCGAGACGGTGAATTTTATGAACGCGCGGTGGGCACCCGCCACAGCGGAACGGATTCGTGGTCCAGATCGAATGAAAATTGAATCACCGTACCTGTACGTGCTCTCGCCGCACGTTCCAAAGCTTTTTTCTCGCCTTCTTCCGCCGCTCGAGCCAAACCCACTGGCCCGCTGGCACACGAACCTACATACACGCACAACGTGCATCTTCACTATACCTTCTCTTTCTCCTCCTCCTTCTTCTTCTTCTCCTTCTTACTTTCCATCCTTCCCCTTCGATATTGCTTCGTGACACGTACGTCGAATGTCGCGTACACGTGCACATGTACACGTGTGCAGGATGAACGAGCATGAACGGCTCCTCCGCATGCGACTGTTTCACAGTCGCCTATGGATCCGGACGCGTTTTGCTGTTGCTTTCAATCTTATCAGTTTTTTTCACTCGAGTGTTTCAACAATACGTCCACCTTACGTATGATTTCACTTACATATTACAAACAATTACTATATCATCTTATTTCTTGTTTAAGAAAGACATTTTTCGCATTATATCAAGCGTCCGCTTAATTGGACGTCATTGGACAGTCGCAATTAATTAAGGAAACGGAAGGGAAGCAATATTTGGAGGTCCAGGCGGTCCGTGAAAGACTCGGGGAATTAGCGATCATCGTCAAACATATAGAATAAGCTCGTTCGTGTTTTGATTCCTTCCTTTCACTTTGTCTGAGGCTTGTAAAAAGGCTGAGTAACGAGAGACGACGTAAATCGTGACGTGCGTGCCGCGGCCGCGTGTGGCGTGTTTTAAAGGTCGACACAAAATTGCCATCGACCTCGCCTCGCCGCGGAACAAGCGCGCTTTTATTCGGTGCGAGTGTCGCTGACGCGTATTATACGATTAAGAGGTACAGGAAGAGGAAGAAGAGGAAGGCGCGCGTGGATGAGTCGAGCTGAGGGGTCGACGACGCTACTTTGTATTATATTTGTTTCTCGCGGACTACGTTAGAGCGCAGCCGTGTGAAGAGTAAAAGTTTCGATTGACCGTTGCGTGAACGTCAAGTTCGCCTTTCTCCGGGAAGAATCCAAAAGAAGCGGCGATAAGCGTGCACGAAAATGTAATCACAAATTACGGCTGCGGGTAATGTGGGTCAATAGCAGCTTCACTTTCCTCATTTGCCAAACACTCGCGACTGGGTCACCGTCCATGAAAGAAACGAACTGTGCTTAGTATTAGCATTTGAAAATTAATGCATATTAATTAATGCATAAACAGCTGAGAAAGTAATGTGTAAAATTTTGTACAAATCACACACGATTATTGTTAAATGTTTAGTATCAAACACAACCACATTATTAATAACCTGTGCACACTTCTGTATACAGAGACTATCTTTCGTTTTTGCAAACAGCTTTAAATTCATTTGAACATTGATTTTAAACTCACGAATACCAACGTTCGATTATCAACGTTGGTTTGATTATTCCTTTTCATTTCACATGCAATCACACGTTGTGGAATCGCGAAATCATTCATTTTATTGCGAGAAGAATGTAATGGAAAGCCTGCATATATCGAAGCGGTACGTGGCGAATTTTTAAATGAATCGATTCTAAAGAGTAGTTTACGAGCAACAATAATGAAAATGTACAGTCGGGCACAAAAGCGGACTTTCTGGTTTGCTCTGAAAGCGACCGCGTTCGACTACTCTCAATACCGTTGTCCGCGCGCATGCGAGGGCAGCATTCGTTTTGCGCTAATTTACGGCCAAGTTTGTTCCACTTCGTTTTTTCGACGACACCTTGTGTACTTCGACTTTCCGGCCATTACGACTCACTCTTATTCCATTTCTCGCTACGTTCTTTCCACTCTCCCTCCCCCGATCTTGCGTCCTTTATCGTTCACGTACCGAGTGAATTAAGGCGTATTTGTGCGAACACCGCTATTAATATGAACACATTTCTCAAACAGTTCCATGCTTTCATTGTCCCTGGCGGTGTTGTTTCGTTAAATTCTTTGCGGAGACGTAACCTGATTAATTATTTGGGTGATTCGATTTCGAAGTATCGTTGCAAATTGATTTATTTAAAGGCATTTCGTATTGAGGAAAAAAAACGACAAATGTTCCAGTATACTTTTCGTATTTTGTTTGGTTACCGATATGCGACTGCGCATGCGCCAGATCGGCTGAGCCACGCGACCGACGCGCGCGGAACCGTTTCTCGAATTTATCATGCACCCGTCTTTCTTTCTTCACTTTCTCTTTCTCTTTTCTCATACCCCTTTATCTCTCTTTCTTTTTCTTCTCCCTTCTACTCACACATTGCAACAGTATGTACGGCTGTTCACAGTTCGTGAAAACTTGCACCGTATAATTTACTAAGTTATATAAAAGAACGAGAACACTATTTTACTTCTAAACATTACTTTTTTCTCTGTATTCTTTATCGAAACGTACATTAAAAAACGTACAATTCAATAAAGTACAAAAAAAAATTAATCCATTAGTTATTAATTACTACTGATATATTGCCAAAAACATTGAAATATGAAATAAATGCAGAAGCTTGTGCACGATTGACTATTGAAACCGGATACATATTCTGTCACAGTTAACGACAAATTGACGAAACTTATTAATTATTAATTTTGTACTTTGTATGTTAATGCACGTCTGCAGACGTGCTTGGGAATATTCGAGACAGTATATCGCAGAAATTAAAAAAACGAATTTAAATTTTAAAATGCTTTAAAATCGAGAATGACAAAAATTGAGAATATTTTGCATAAAAAACACGAATTTTTTATGCACTAAACATTTTAGTATTGAAGATACTAAATACTCTAAATGTCAGATTTTTGAATACTAAAGATACTAAGTGCTCTAAATTTCAAATAATTTCGTGTAAATAATTACTTGAAAAATTGAATACCTTTGATTAGTATATGTAAGCGAACTCTGCTAACATTGTTCCATTTTATATTTGATGGCATCGAATTCGACGAGTCGATTGTAGTATCCTGACCCCTTCTTTAATACATTCAGTACTAAAACGTAATGAACATTGAGTTTTCAGCTTGGTAAAGTTATACAATTTTTCGCACGTACAACGAGTGTATCAACCGTCTACGCGATTCGCGATCTGCGAGTGTCCGGTTGATATGTAATTGTTTGATTTTATGAATATCAATTTTGACCACTTTGAAATTTTACTTCAAAATGAACGACACGTTTGTTGCACCTCGAGAACCGAAGTACTTGACGTTTGTTACGACAGACGATAATTTTATTTCCATTGTTCCAATTCGTCGATTACACTTTTGACCAGTTAATGATTTCTATACAATTTATTGATACTTGTTATTTATCAGAATATTAATTTCGCGATATTTATCATTGATTGTAATTAGTCTAATTAATCAAACTACAACCATACGAAATTATTGCATAAAATAACATTGTAGTTACTGACCATACAACAGAGAAAAACGCATAAATTTGCGATACAGAAACATTTTCGTAATATGTTGCAAATTAATATATTTGCGCACATCTCAGTTTTGATAGGAAAAGAATAGGCTCAGGCACGCATATTGTACGAGTTGCAATTTATTCTTTATTCTCGATCTGGCCGTTTCACCGGGGGCAGCGTGGCCACGCGTGTTTATCATCGTCCGCTGCCGCTGTTGCATCTTCTACCCTCTTTCCGTTAGTTGCACGCGCATATACGCTTCGCTCCCAGCGGCGCGTTCCCACCGCGCTCGCTCCTTCTCCGTCCTCGTCTTATGCAGATTATAACCGCAGACACGCCGCTTGGAATTAGTATAATTATACACGCCGAATCTTAATCAAATT
>JABFPT010001946.1:5709-16397 GCA_022817245.1 Nixonia krombeini
CACACATACCTCGAAAAACTTTTTGCTTCAAAAGACCAGAAGTTCTATGACTCAGACGTCATAAATCTATCACATTGATAACAGCTTATAATACAGAAAATGAAAAATATATGAGATGTTAAAGTTCATTCATCACAAAAACATTGCTGTTTATATTATCGGCAAAAATCGAAAGGAGTTTTCGGACAATGCAGTATAATGCGAAATATTTTAAATTGTTATAAATTAGTTATAGAAAATATAAATTTATTTGTTCCATGCAGATCACAGACCAAGAATAACAAATAAACGGCCGTCCGATAATTATGAAAACGCTGAAGATTTGGCCAACAGTACTGATCCTGAAGGGGGAAATGAAGGGACTATTAAAAACAGAAGAACTAGGAAACCTTTGAAAGGGGTAGAAAATTGCGCTTTTCAACAAGAACCAAATCAAATACCAAAACAGTCGGAGAGTGAACTATACTTCGGGGATGTGTCTTCGTGTTGCGGTCCAGAAAGCAGTTTCTACGATGTAGCACTGGACAAAGATGGTACCACGTACAGCCAATTATTAACACATTGTTGTCGGGACACGTAAAAATATGTTTTTCGCAAACTGTGAGTAGAGTGTGGGTCACGTAATGTTAGTTATACGTTCTTTATACATGGGTTGTAGAATGAGGGAAATAAAGCTATACTGGTTACTAATGTTTGTTATATAGAAAGTGCATTGATTTTTATAATAACGATTAAGAATACGTTCTAAAATAAAAAAATAGCAGTTTAATGAAAAAAATCAAACTTGTAGTGATTTTTTTTATCAATAAAATTCACGTACATTTTTCAATAAATTACCTGCTTCAGCCATAACGCACCGGTACAAAACGTCCGACCACAATGTGTTAAAATTACCAGTTATGCACTGTAATTAAAATATAGTATTACATATTTTTTTATATTAGAATCATAAGTTATAAAAAGATTCTTTTGCTTCATAAATGTAATTGAAGAAGTAAGTAAAAATACACGTAGAGGAAGAGAGAAGGAGAGTCAACTTTTCATTTATTTTGTTAGAATCTTATTCTTACGAAAATTTCGATATAACAATGAGTAGACAGCGAAATACTAGAACATAGTAAAAGCACAGAGATTAAGTAAAAAATAAATACTGACAACGTAGGAGTACCAATGAATTGAATTTCAAATGTTTGACTAGAATCTGATATTTCAGTAGAACAGTCTGAGAGTATGGATTACCTAACGGTTCATCTGGGAAAAAGGCAACTGTCAAAAAGATCCAGAATGCCAATTCCGTTGTCTTCGGAAACTGGAAACGATCCGTCGAACAGTTACGCAAACAATGAGGAATCCAGGAACATCAAAATACCTTATCTCGCCCCAGACGCGCAGTACGAGGTCATCCAACAGGGTCGTTACTCTTATTACACATCAAAATCCGACATAGAAGAAGATGACAAAATCAGAAGAAGAGAGGGATCGGAAGAAGATAAAGTTAACGATGGTAATTGTGACGACGGAAGTTGTAACAAACGTTATTTTCAAGTGGATAGTAGAGAAAAAGTTGTAATGGACTGCAGGGTCAATCATCATGAAAATGATGCTCGTCCATGTTGCTTGAATGACACTGTAGATGATAGTAATTGGCAAAATGCAGACCAACAAAATCAACATAAACAACAACAATCCAATGACAATGTTCATCCTGTTAATGTTTGACATTATATTATTTCTCAATAATCGACGTGAATTACGAAATGTTAATTCATACTGAATATCGATTTGTTATTCGCCTTTTAGCCCTTTCGCTTCGAGCGCTGGATATATCCGGCATTCGCGCAACGACGCGTGGGTTCGAGCGCCCCATATATCAGGCATCCATCCTATGATGTGTATACAAGTACCATCCGTAGTCGATGATAAATTCAACAATTTTTGTTGATTTCATTGACATACTGGATAACTCATATATTAAAACTACTCTTCTTTGTTAGAATATCAAAACGTATTACGTAACATACTTCAGGCATCAAAATGATCGTTTACTGTTTCAATCCAAAAAAATATTTATAGTAGATAATATAATTTTGTATAAGTCTTTTTATATTAAAAATGTAGACTGTACTAATTACAACGTTTTATTAAGCACAGTTGATATTTAAGAATTAGAAAAATGTATACACAGGAACCGTGCGGAATGTTCACATTTCTGGCGCGTGCTTCCCCTCTGTGACTAGACTGCCGAAGCGAAAGGGTAAAGTGTTCGTTTGAAATCATAGCTAGGTAATGTCACAAATTTTATTGGAGAGTGTTCCTATTATACTATTTAACGTATACTCGTTTTCGAATGCGTGAACGAAAATAATACATTTCGAAAAAAAGTCATTCGTTCGAATGACTACTGTTTGATAAGCCATCGTGGTGTCATTAAATAATATAATTTTACTCATGTACAATTTGTAAAGTTAGTACAAGGGATATTTAAAGTGTCATATTTATCTGTACATTACTGCTGCATGAATGTGGAGACAAAAACATTGAAAGTGAAGGGAGGAAAAGCGATGGTAGCGAAAATAAAATAATGGTGCTGCTTAGTTTTTTATTACACAAATATTCTTGAAATCAATCAAGAGAAAGTTGAATTTGAGTACACATACTTGTTTTAATTACACTTTTGAGTGTAATGAGTATACATATAATCAGTATTACGTAAAGAATATAATTTATAAATATAAATAATTCAATAATTATTTCTCCATCATAATTCTCGTATTTCCTTCATTTACTCTTCATTTTTACAGTATTGCCTTTGGTGGATAAATATTTAAATTTTACTTTTGTCGTGTGTAAAATAATAGTGCCATAATGTAGAAATTATGCAACTTGTATTTTTAGTAGACTAAAATAAAAGATTATACATAATAATCAATGAAAATAGGTATACGATACATACGGCACAAAATCTATAGTTCAAAAGATACAATTACGAAAAGCGAATACTTTTTTAATTACAAAGTAACATCAATCTTATTTCATTTAATAATGTTATCTAATTATATTCTGCAGTTAAACACATGTAACACATTACATCATTGATAATTTAACAATTTTATAGTTTGCACATTATTGATCGAAATCATAAATTTCTTTCTCTAACAGAATACACTTGTTGTACAAGAAGAAAACATGTCTGTGATATATGATAAAATTGCAAATCTTTAATTGTACATCTGAACACAAAAATACATGTGTGGTACCGTTTGGCGTAAATACAATACTCAGTAAAATACATTTTGTATCTGGTACCAAAATAACCTTCACCTAATTATTATTACTATAATTATAGAAAAATTATTATTTTCAATAATCCCTTTCTTTTGACATATTTTGTACATACATTTACTCGAATTTAGCAATGTGCATTCGAATAACTTTAATGTTTTTTTATATGTTGAATACATGCGCTTAAAGCAAAATCCTATTTTTACATTGTAGTAATGTTACAAATAATTTCTCTACCAGGAAAAGAACTTATACATAAAAAACGAATGTTAGGTAAAATATTTTAACGATACGTGTTTGTTTAATGGTCTTTTTATAATAATGTAATATATGCGAATGATTGCGTGAATTACTGTGCAAAAATATTAAGCGCGGTAAATTAGTAGTTACTTCATATCGTCACACATATTCTCTACATTTTTTCTTCTTTTTTCTTTCCATTTTGTTTCTTTTTTTTGTAATGAAGGAATTAATCAGTCTAAATTTAACGAAGAAATATTTCTAATATAATGGGAATAAATTGATTCTATTAAAAAGGAGATATCACATTGATAGTTCTATGAATTGGTAGGTTATGATTAAAAATAGTATGCGATTATTAAATATTCTATTAATGGAAACACCCTTTTTTGTACTAGTTCTAAAATTCGGAACAAGACTGAGTTTAAATCAACGCTGTTCATTAAAAATATCTTACTTACGTACATTTTTTAGAAAATAATAAAATTATATGATTTATCATTATCATATAAGAAAATGTTATTCGTAATATTAATTTTTATGTTGGACAAACCGACTTCTGAAAACTTTTATGTGACTGCTGATATTTAAGGAATGTGATTCATCCATGATCAATATTCACGTATCTGTTGCAGTAAATATATGTAGAATTAATTAAGGAATAACATTCAACTTTATTATTCCTTGATATAAAAATATTAATAAGACTTATAAGAATGGACAAATAGTCCTCGTATGAAAATACTAATAAGACTGCAAAAAAGACTGATGTTCCATAGCTATGTTACATAATACGTGAAATAATGCAAAATATATGCAAATATTACATTCTTTGCGTACTCAATACTGAAAATCAGTATTACAAGTATTTAGATGAATGAATGAAAATTTATAGCAATGTTCAATTTTAGCAGTTGTAAATTGTCTTTTTTGTGGTCTAATAAGTACTTCTCTGAAAGGGGATACTGTGAAATAAGTCGAAAAGAAACGTCTGCCTTATCCTCTTGCCCTCAAAACGTCCATGTACAAAAATGTGCTTTATTCTTGCTACAAGATGAGTCTAGTAATAGTCAATGTTGCAAAATAAGTAGTTTATTTGTTAGTCATATAGTGTCATCTGTACTACTAATCTGTCATCTTTGCATTACACTGATACCACAAAACAGTGCATGATTTTTAAACGTAAAATGCAGTATGTTATCAGGATAACAATTTGTTTTGATATTCGAAACTGGTTAAATTTATATTTGCGCATAGGAGAGTATAGTTAAAAATATTACAGATATTGTGTCAGCATATCATGCCTACAAAAAAATACATTGCATACAAAAACGTCAATACTAATTTGACACTTGTTCGGATGTTCTTAAATTTACGATGTGAAATATTTTTTTAGAAGTTTTAGCGTAATTTAAGATTTATTAGGTTGTATGCGTTACATTCGAATTGTATCGCCTGCTTAACGATTCGTTTCTGTGCGTTCACAAATAGAATGTGAGTACTCGAGTGAATAATTTACAGACTCACTAAAGGACCAAGAACAACACTTACAAGAGTTGATCACAGCATATTAACATTTAAGACAATATAATTGTTACTATAAATTGCTAACTTCATATCTCACTAAATATGTTACCTTACGTGAATCTAAAATTGAGTTAAAAAGTGTATATTTTATAACCGACGTTCATTGGAAGAATTAATAAATATTTGGTCGTGTACTATCGACGGACTCAAATGTATCTTACATCTGATTGATACGGCTATGTCGAAATTGTAGAAGTTGAGAAATAAAAATTGTTTCATAAAAGAAAAAAAATGTTACTTACTATTATTATTCTTGATTCGTATTAAATATCTTGGGATATTCAACGTAATCAAATTTGCATATTTGAAATAACATTTATTTTCTGCAGTATGGAGAATATATGTTAGAATGTAATTGAAGTACTGATGTTCATATTTAAGACATATTTGTATATTTTAATCGGTTAAAATGCTATTATAAGAAGTACTATGACAACGTTACGTGGGAAGAATTAAGTACAGAATACGGAACTAACGAGATCAATTGGATGCTGTTACTCTAATAATTAACTTGCTATCTGACATGGGCTTGTGTTTGTGTGCAAAAATAACAAAAACAAATTCTTTTACAATTTCTGCAAAACGAATGTTAAACATTTAAGTTGATAAATACGTTTTCAGCGAAATAAATTACATGATGAGTCAACATAAGTATTTGTTAAATACATAATTTCAATAAATAGGGAAACGTACGAAAGTACAACTTTTTGAAATATTTTTGTTATTTTTCGTTATTTTGTTACTCTTAATAAACGCGAATTTAAATGAACTGTTAAATAGAAACATTTCTCACTTATTTAAAAGACTGTGAAATTAGTGTCAATAACGTTGCATAAGAAAACTCATTGCGCACGTTATTCTAACATTCTGTGCCATGTCTGAAGCATCCAAGTACATTATAACTAAATGATTGCACAATCTCATCGATATGTAAAATGTAATGACAATATGTAATGACAACGAAAATAACTGAAGTATGAGTCTACGTTTCGCCTAGCTTTATTGCCACATCGACTAATCGTCTTCTATAACGACGCATTAATTTCTGACACGGGAGGATGATCGCTGACTTGGTTAGCCAGGAAGTTCTCTACCCTTTCCCTGAGTTCCCTGGTGCTCTCGGGTAGTGGCAATCTTGGTTCCTGATTCTGCATGTTGCAAGAGCTCTGCAGCGAATCGAGGCTCTGGATGCTACAGCAGATGTGTTTGTTGCGAAGAACGATATTCGATTGCAGAGTAGCAGGAGAGGACTCTTTGAATCCCGTCCGGAGCTCGTTCCCGCCGGGGTCCTTCCCACAATATGCATCCGGCATTTCATTGTTCATTCCCCTCAAAGCAGTCTTGACGCTGAGCAGCGACCACGCGATTTCCAGCAGCGAAGCCACGAAGACGTTTAACATCAGCAACAGTTCGATGTGCGCTACCGCCTCGTTGTAAACATATCCGGACAGTTCTTTAACCGTTGCATTGCTGGTATTTTCAGAACTCACTTTCTCGATCTCCTCCCTTTCTACCTCATCGATCCCTGAAATCTCAAGAAAGCTCCCCTGGAAAACGTCCTGTTTGTCAGAATGCTCGCTGGCTTCCAATGAAACGGTAGTATTTCCAAAAATCCCTTTTTCCAATGCAAATCTCATGTCTGCTGTCAATTCAGGATCCGAATCATTCGAACACGAGGACTTGGCCGCAAAAAGACCATTTCTGGCGAAGGTGGTGATGTCGAGGACCGACATCGTAGCGCAGAGTACGGCCACGAACAAAGAGAAGAGACTACCGTAGAAGAAGATGCAAATGTTCCGGTCCACGTACCATCTACGCCAGGCCAAGATACCGCAGATGGTGGGCACGAGGCAGGAGGCCGAAAGCACCAAGCCCTGCAGTGACCAAGCCAACGTGCTCAGTAGCAGCGTCAGCAACCCCAACGTAAAATGGACCAACGCCAAGCCACTCACCGTCGACGCGGAATACCGCCTCTCCGAAGGATACAGCGACGAGGGCACTGGTCGCGTCGTTACTTTTATTACGTAAACATCCTCCATCGCAGGTTACTCGGGCCCGGGAAACTCACTCGAGTTGCGACCTCAGCGCGAAAAAGTTCCGGTCGTTTTCGACATATCACTTGTCGATTGACAGTCGTTCGACAATTAGTATAGAGAAAAATTATGATTCTGAATGTCAAAACAAAGAGCAAAGTCGTCGCGATAATCACGGGAGAAGAACGCCTCGATCCGTATCGTGATTTCAGATGCGAATGAGAAAAGACTGTTCTAGCTTGAAATTACCATGAACTTCTGCGTCCGTTCACTCCCACGCGGCGGGTCTGCAGTGAAAGGGACAACCGACGTCTTCGACGACTGATGCAACCTCGCCAGCAAGCCTCGCGCACGACGCCGTTGTTTTTACCATCTATCTCTTTGCTTTGTTTCAACTTGTTACAACAGTTCCAACACTCTCCACTGTTTTTTTTTTCCTTTTTCCATCGTACCGTCCGCCTCCTCCGCCCCGCAGCCGTCTCCGTCGACACAGCCCCCTCCACCCCGTGGCCGTTTGATACTTTAGCAAAAAGTGAAACGTAACGGCACCGTCGACGTGCGTCATTGTCGATTAGAGTGTGGCCAGCATCGAGTCAACTGCGAAATGGACGGCAAGGGCAGACTGGAAAAGCAGAGGCATACCTCTGGAGCGAACGCCGAGAAGTCGTGGAGTAAAATCGCGACGCACGTGCACAAACACGAGAGGCTAGTCGATGCGCGATTAACCATTGGAATGGGAGCGTATGTGTAACGTAACGTACCCAGCCGTGTGTATCTATATGTCGGAGCAGCTGTTCCGATCGAGACACGAGCCACAACGGTTGAGCCAGCTGCCCATAAAATTAACTACACTTAATTTCCTCAAAGTTCCGTAACTGAAAGACTATCCGAGGGACAATGCGTTTGATATTTCCCGTGAAAGAATAAACCGTCATCACCCCGCTGACCGTCGAGTAACACAGTTTCGACCAGGGAATGATTAAACCAAAATGACGTTTTTGTTCCTATTGTCCACGTTGCATGACTCGCGATGTAGAAACGTTCGAATGTTTCATTCGCGTAAACAGACTCGGGCGGAAATATTAACAGACTTAAGACGGACTCATTCATTGGCATTCTCAGGCATTCTCATTCATTGGTCTGGTGGTCATTGGCGCTTTGTATTTTCGTTTTCTGATTAAACTGTCGCAGTTCCTGAAATGCAACAACATTCAGACTTAATGCTAAAGAGATGACGTACAATTGTAATAGTTAAATTTAAATAAAAAGATGTAGACATAACAAACTATGCATTATAATAAATTTAAAGTTTAGACGTTTGCAATCTGAACTTCATCGAAAAACACTGAAGTTTTCATTCGAATGGCAAATACAGCGAAATGAACGATTAAACTTTTGCCTCATACGATGTACAGTAATTTACATTTATTAAATGCAGCCATTCTACATTTTCCACCAGAAAATTTTCGGGCGTGGTGAACAAAACACATTAAACGTATATGACATCGAGAAGACTTTTTTTTAATCGAGTCAATGCGTGCTTCTCGGGAAAGATATAAAACCCTGTTCTTTCCAATTGGTTCTTTTTGTCAAACATTAAGTCCCTCGTGCCAAATTGGGTAACAACTAGCTTAATTGTAAATACGGGAAGAACCGTGAAATAAGTAAAGTGAGTGAGCAGGCCCGATGAATGAATTACAAGTAACAAAAGAACAGAATGCAAAACGGTCTAGGTAAAACATGAAAACAAAGTGGTACATAGCGGTATGGCGCGGTATGCGGAAGTTTCTATCGTTTCTATCCAAGCGCGTTGTACCGAATGGCGAAACTGGTGGCCATTCTTCTTACTTCGTTACCCTGAAAACGTGCAATACGCCGGATCTCGGTCGAAAGATGTATTCGAAAGCAAAGTGCTAAGTATGACCGTATCCGGCATGTAAAGTCGTTGCGTTCGCAGCAAGGGGATCGACGACGAGGGGATTGGGAGAGAAGAAGGGAGAGAAGGAAGTGAGGGGAGGGGTTCCAACGGACCTTGACGCAGTGGATATGCCATAGCCTATAGGAACCACGAGGCACGAACCAGCACCCCGCATAAAGGACAGTCGCGTCGACCCGTGACAACCCCTCTGTACTCGTGACGCTCGAAGTGCCCCTCGCACATCTGCCGTGGGGGAACGAAGCACGGAGGCAGTTTGTTCGTAACAGCCGTTACGTTTGACCAGAAAGTTCAGTGCTACGGCAGAACCAGTGCGCTGAGTGGTTCGGTTAGATCCATGTCGGTCGATGCATGCGAAAGTGCGAAATGCGTTTGATTTTGTGAAGTGGGTACTAGTTGTATTCGGTTCATGTTTCTGGATATGACCGTCGCGTGGAGCGTGACAATGTCTCTAGAAATGTGGCAGTTGCGAGCGTCATTCGTCAGCAGCGTGTTCGTCATTCTGTTGAGCAAATGAGTTAAGTAAGAAAAACCGCGAATTCAGCCGTGGCTCCAGAGATCATTGAAGGGCAGAGGACGCAAAGAGACGAGAATGGCGCAAAGGAGCAACGTAGCCACGGTGCCGGTGCACTGCTACACAAATCCGTCGTTCTGTATCCAGTCAGAACTGGCGCCGCAGGGTCAGCGGGTCAACGAAAGCGCATCGGAAGCCTCGTCGCCGTCTCCGCCACCGCCGCCTCCGCCGCCGCTACCACCGCCGTACGAAGCTGAAGAGATCCTGCCTCCACCGCCACCCTCGAGTTACGCCATCTCGGCTCACCAACACAGAACAAAAGTATATGGCCAGAGCAACCCGGCCTTTCTCGGCCTGCCGGAAAATCCCAATGTTCTTTACGCGACCCAGCGTCAACAATACGAAGCGGTGCATCGCTATGATTATCCACTGGACGGGATTGCTGCCCCCTCCGCCCCCACCATAGCGCATCACCGTTATGGCAGTGTTCCCGTGCAGGAAGCAAGACTCGATTGTTCGCGACAGGCTTCCAGATACGAGTACATCCAGCAAGAAGAACCAAAGATTCATCAGCAGCTGCAAAGAAGAGCCTCGTCGAGGTACGAGGTGTCGGGGCAGCAAATCTTGCAGCGGACGCCTGTTGCACAAGAGAACACCAGTCTCAAACACAGTCAAGCACAGGGGTGCAGGAGCAACGGGCCACGCTACGCCGTCGTGCCCGGCGATGAACCGTACGAGGACGAGGGACCGGTCTGGAACACTGGCACCACTTCCCCTGCCAGGAGGCAGATCAGGACACCGCGAGGTACGTCATACCTTTACTCTTTCGATTGTCCGAATTTTCACTCGGACAATCATTATAATATTGTTTTTCAAAGGTAAGGTAATTGTGTAGTCGAAAGAAGAAACTTTTAACATTGGGTGTATCGCTTGGTCGCTGTTTGATCTAGTCATATTGTTGACGCATACAAATTTCGAATAAGAAACAATTTCTAAACAACTATTTAGAGTTAAATAAACTTCTATAGTAAGTGGTGTAGTCTTACGCTAAACGATAGCAAGGAAACGTTACATCGTAGGTCTATATCTACCCTAC
>JABFPT010001947.1:0-17795 GCA_022817245.1 Nixonia krombeini
GGCTTTCAGCTTTGATTTATACACCAATGGATAGATCTCGCCACGGACATTAAGAATAACCCCCTATATTGGCCATTCGCACCATTAGAAGCGGAGATACTCAGGAAAAAAGAAAAAATTGGCGGGCATACAACCGGAACTACTGGTATCATAATTGTAATCAAAAGCTGTACTATTGGTTCAGAACGACGTGCTTTGGCTCATTGGATGTGTTTTGATGCCCGGAATAAGGTGGTGTCTCGTTCACTTCAAAATTCCCACACAGAGAAGAGTTACAGCCTGAAATCTAGGAAGTCTGATAGATCACGGCCACCAACACATAATTTTTCTGTTCTTTTCCTAATATCTCCTCTCCTAATTATGGGAAATACCAATATGTGGGGTGATTCTTGATGTCCGTCGCGAGATCTATCCGATGGTATGTGACTCATAGTTTTATCCCCAAGTTGATTTTTCGAAAAAAAGAGGTAAAAAACACTCTTTTTTATTTTATTTCTGTTTTTCACATTATACGATACGCTCTTCGTCGTAGATTCGAAATCTGAATCGCAATCGCAGAAATTCCTATTGGAAGTGCATCTTTTTTCTGTAAAAAACCGTACCAATTTTTCAATTTTGATATACTTTGTTTCGAAAAATGAACCTGTAACTCTTTCTAAAATTCACCGAGAAGTCGAGAATCGGGTGATACATGAAATTAACGCCCTCAACAGCTTTTCCGATTATTTTGTAAAACATTCACGGAACTCAGTCTAAAATTAGTCAAAAACTCTAAAACTATTTCAGATGTACTCAGTTCTCTAATTATTTTTTTTGATTTTCAAAAAACGTGGTGCTGATTTCAGAAAGATTCACGAACGCGACTAATCAACATCCAGATTATTCTTCTTATGCCAAAGGGTCATATTTCCCTCAATCGCTCACAATATTTTTCCATTGAATCGTTCACTTTTCCTGGTCGGATCGTCGGAGAAGAGGAAGAGGGTCGCAAAGCGGGAGATGTCGGAGTGTGAGGCAACGAGGGGCAAATGTAATTAATTATCTCAGTAATGACTCTGACTGATGAGCGGTCGGACAAGTTCAGCCAGGTCGGAATAGCGTAAAAGTGGCGATGTGTTTAAACGGCCAACTTCCTCGAATTTTCGAACAAATGAAACTGACCTTGAATTGTTAGCTAAATTTCTACTCTCGTTACGAATGTTAAAAAGTGCAAAAAGTCCCTTTTTCAATGTGTTCTCACATTTCTTTCCGAGGCCACAAAAATAGTTCGAATGTTCTGAACTAGGGTAATTTATGCAAATTATACGTCACCTCGGAAACATCTTTCGCATCAGAAGTTACAAGAAATTAATTTTAATGACTAATTTCGTAACTAAAAACATTCTTGTAAAAAAGATAAAAATTGTAATTTAATGATTAAAAAGATAGAGAACTATACGTGTGTTTGGGAGCATTCGAGCGTAGATCCTCTGGTAGAAATTGAAGTCCGTTAAACTCTTAGTCAGGAATCTTGATGTTTGTCGAAAATTCTGACCAAGTCCTTGTCAGGAAATCTGACTACTTCCTGTCATTTGAACGAAAATCTTACTACGTCTGACTAGAAACTGTTCGGAAATGCTGGCCAATTAATTGTCAGAAATATGCCGTTTTTTTGTTATTTCCTGATCTTTATCACCAGTTTCACGTACAAAAACTGGCCAGTATCTGGTCAATTAGGAATACAAAAGAATTCTGACGATAATTTGGCCAGGATGTCTAAACAGTTTCTGGTCACATTTTCGTTCAAATGTTAGATTTTTATACAAATAGGATTTGAGACCAGAAGAAGAAGTTAAGTTTGTTACGGGCTTCAATCTCTACCAGGGTCAGAGTCATCGCTAGGCGCGTCGGTCGGACTGGACAGGGAGACAAGGAGAGTCGGCCCGGAGGAACTGTGCATGACAAGGTGAATTTTTTCACACTTCGCGTCATGGCGAGCGCGGGCTTGCCGAGGCGTTTTAATATTTCGGCGGAAGCGACCGACACGGTGACTCGGCGTTCCGTAATGATATTCCCGGCAGCGGCGTCGCATTTACAGCGGCAGACGCGCGGGAAATCGAACGATCCGAAAGCCATTAAATTCGCGTGTTGCTAACCGGCCCGCGCGAAGGTAACAGGTACGCGTTTCTTGCCGGAGGTACACACCGGTAACCAATCGCGGGAGAAAAGTCGCGCGAGGAGAACAAAAGAATCCTCGCCGCTGGCTACAAATGAAAACTACAGTGCTCGCGCGCGCGCGTCCTCGAATATCTTTACCCGTGAAATTAAATGACTCTCGGTCCTGCCTCGTTTTTTTATCATTTTTCAGTTTTTTGTTTATTCCGGCGCGATATTCTTCAATAAGCAATACGGAGATGTACGAGGGACGGCGTAAATGTAACGAAATTCGTGTATAGAAATGTTGGTATGGCGGCGAGAGGCTGGTCGTCGGCATTGAAAGAGTTCGGGAACCCGATTAAAATCAAATATCGATAAATTTAGTAACTAGCGCAATAAAAGCCGTTCGGGGGAAAAAAGACAAAAAAATGGGTCGGGAGCAGATGGTTTGATGTCAAGCTGATGTGAGTTTTGGATAAGGTCGGGCGCGATTCGTTCGCAGCAACCTTTTATAATCCGACAAAATGCGAAACGCGCGCTCGCCGGCGAGCGCCATTTTAATCGAAATAGGTTTTTGCGCCGAAAAAAGTTCGTATTTAGAGAGACAGAAATGAGTTCACAGTGTGGGTGAAAGACCGATAAGCATAGCTGATTTATATGAGGTACGACTAAATTGAACCATTCGTTTCGTTCGGTTCGACGAGATTCCGCGCCTGAGTTTACGTAGATACGAGAGAGAACTATCCTCCCGTCGTTTGAACGATCATGTATGAATGTGCGCGTGTCTGTTTCGAATCTGGTGCGTCGACGTATAGCGGAACGGCGAACGATTTTCAATTAGAATCGCCGGGAGATGAACTTGCTTCGTCCAATTTTCAAACGCATTTGTTTAACGTCCGCGCAGAAAGAATACTCCTAGTGTCAATTTCATTTCAATCTGGACTCATTATTTGGCAAACGATCCAAAGGGAAAAAGCCCGCGAAAATCGGAAACAAAAGTGGACAGGTTAGCCCGCCGACGATTCCACACCGGAAATCGTTTCCTCGTCCGATTCTCGTTTATAGCCGCGATTAGTCGTCGGAGGATTCTTCTCTGGCAGGATAATCACCGCTCGGGGAAGGCGAAGAGTCGCGGCCTCGTTTAAACTGCGGTTGCGAACACGCCGCATCAGGCGCGAACTCGGCCTCTGGCCGACATTACCGAGTAAAAAGCGCGGCGCGAAGATTAAACTCACCACGCACTTCGACGTACACGCAACGCTCGATTGCGATCGCCGCTAACGTTCTTCACTCATTTTCACTTATTCAATCGTGCAACTTTCTTGAAAAGGGAGACTTTACGGCGGCGAACTGCGAGCGGCAGAACAGGCGGACCGATAACAGAGGAACACTTGACTGAAACCACGACATTTACTCGTCGCTAACCGCTTCGTTGTTGATGTTGCGTCACTGTTTACCGTGAGCTAATGAAAAGTTGCACTTTGGGCAGGCTCGGGATGCGCTTTGTAACAAGATCAAATTTTTTCACGATAACTACTGACAAAATATTACGGCATTATTCAGACTGGGAACTGCGAAACTGCGAGTTTATGATTTTGTTTGTTTTCTTGTAACACTCCTTTCAGTTTTTGTCGTCGAAAAATATTGGGCAAATGGTTTTTTTACGCTTACGATACGTCACGGCAATAATCCAGTGCAGAAAAGATTACTTGAAAATAGCAAAGGAAAAATTTAATTTTTAAAACTGAATACACGTCAGTTGCTGTTCCTAAACGAAAGTGTACAATATTGAAATGGATGCAAGGGTGAAAAGGCCAACTCTTTACACGCGAATAAGTTTCAGTGTGTAATTTAAAAATATTACAAAATGTCATTCATATGTTTACTGTTTGTCCGGCAAAATCTCATTACGATCGAGCAAAGTGATTTTTGTTGGAATATTTCTACATGTGCCGTTTACTACGTCAAAAAACTCTCTTTACGGCGTTGCTTTCATTTCTCAACGGGATAATGTAATGCCAGTGATAATTAAAGTATAACGCGAACGCTTTCATTAAATTGCTAATAATGGTACGGTTCAGAAATGGAAATGACAGTAAATGTTTTGTATGTCGGATTATTAGAAATATGTCAAGTGTTCCACGTAATAATGTACCATGAATATGTATAAGTTACGTAACAAAGAGGGTGATTACAAATGTAAAAATAGTGAGAGCGAAGCTGTTTACGAATCAAACGTAACGAGATAATCAGGCGAGCGCGGTAAATTTTTGACTGAAACGCAATGCCTTACATCGAGCACTTTGAAATTTTAGCACCCTACACGCTTGTTGCCCTGGACGCATGTATGAACAGGGAGATCCACAATAATAGCAGTGACTGGCATAATTAGAGGGGGTGTCCCGAAAAAATCAATAGGCATGAGAACTCTTCACGACACAGGCACACGCTCAATTTCATTAGAAGCAAACATGTATAATTTGATTCCAAAAAACGGTCGCTTTGTCCGGAAGAACAATTCGTAAGACAAAAGAAAATGTAATTAAACAAATCAATGCGTGGGTAAATTTTAATAAAACACATTTTTCATCGTGATTACTGCAAAGTCTAATTACCGGGATGAAAGAGAAATAATTAAATTCTGGAGTTAATTAATACCCTGTTTTGCGGAAATAGTAACGCGCGTCGATGATACCGCGTTATTATGAAATCAGCGGGCGCGCGACGAGGGGGGCGACACGCGCGGCTGAAAAATCAAGCGCGGTTGCCATTGAGCGACTTGAACTTGGCCGCTGGTGGCGTACTTTTCTCGCTGGCCGAAGGAACGGGCGCGTCGACGTCGCCGTCGAGAGCGAAAGCTTTCTCGTTTATTTCCAGCACCTTGACGTCCCTTTCCACGGCGCGCGGCGCTCCAGCGGCGCTGCTCCAGTCACTGGGTTAAACGCGCCGGCATCGACCCGCGAGGAAAAATGATATCCCTCGAAACTTGCGCTCGATCCTGGCGAAGCGACGCCGCAAAAAACGTCACCGCCGGAAGCGTTCCGCCGACGTTGCCGGAAAGCTTCGCCGCCGCAATTCGGTCATCCGTCCGTCTTGCTCGCCCTGCAAATTGGCAACGTTGTCGCGCGGCGAGGATCATCCGCTCGCGCGGCTGTTTTTGACGGGGTACTTTTCGAGCCGCATTATCATACGTGGCATAAAAACGGGAGTGCCCCTCAGCGCGTTTTTCCACGACGCGCATTCGAAGCCCCGTTCGATAAATTGGATTAATGAGATACAGCCACGCGGGTGGAGACGGAATGACAATCATCGTGATTATACCAATACACCTGCTTTGGAGGCCTCTCCCTCCGACGGTCCCCCTCTCGCCGCCCGCCGCCCTTCCCCGTCGGCCCGAACGCGCCCCGAAAGCGGTGTCTGGCGCGACGATTACTAAAATTCATTTTGACGATAAAAGCGTTACTCGTTTGACAATGAAGAGGCGGGAAGGGAAGAAAATAAAAATGTGCGTCACTCGCACCTCGTCGCTCGCCGGGCCGCGTTTGCAGAGTTGCATGAATATGCATTTTCCTCCGTTAAGTATGTGCAGATTGCGTGGCGATACAGTCGGTCGTTCATTATTGTTCGTAGCAGCCACTAGCGTCGCTGGCGTTACCGCCTGCAACTACAAATCCGAAAGCCTACGTATATCGGGTACGACGATGCCAACGACGAAATTCGCGCTGCAATTAGCACACGATCGATGCCGATGGCATCGGCTTCCTCTACATTATACGGATAGCAGTAGTTACGAAAATGCCGCCACTTCTGCCCCTTCTTCCTCCCCTGTCTCGGTGTATACACACACATACACACATGCGCACACATATATTTATACACCACTTCTTTCTCGATTATCAACCGCTTCGAATCAATTATTAAAACTGCGCCAGGCATAATTACTTTACAGCGGAGTTTTCTGACGCGGCAACAAATGTCGTTGATTTGAGGCAAGGACGATATAAATGCGCTCGCAAATTGCGGATACAATTGATCAATTAGTACAAGTAGCGAGACGTTATTTAGCATTTTTTCTCGCGCGTGAAACGCTCCACGTACCGAACGCAGGACGAAATTTTTGCATCGTTCGGCTTCACGAATGTAAGCCTCGGCTTTGGAACACCCGCGTTTGCCGGATTTCGCATCGCTTACTTTCGCATGTGCAAAGACAATCGCCGGCCACCAGTGGAACGCGCGAAAACGTCGTGCGTTTCGACAACTGTATGCATCTCCGCAAACGCAAATTCAACAATTGCGAAAACGATGAACAAATGTTTACAATTAATTAACGATCCTACTAGAAATTTGTTACTGTATTAAACCGTAGTTATGTTAACAATCGACGGTTGTTTGCCATTCGACGCTACCACCGTAATATATTACAGTAATAATCATAATGTCGGGGCGGTATTTATCACAAATTTCGTAATTTACCCAATCACATTGCCGCGGATGTAAGAGAACCCAGTCGCTGGGCGCGCTAATTTTACCGCATTTAGTCTTTAAGTGTGTTTAAACGAATTCAAAATGTCTCGCGTTGAGATACGCGTTACCGCAATTCCCTCGTCATCGCCATTAATATCCCCGGCAATTGAAAGTTCCGATATACGGTGCAGTTGTCGAAGTAATGAAACGTATCCTATAAAAGTGTTTAGTGTCTATAATCACGTGATTAGAATCACAGCCGAACTACAGCGGTAGTTATCGTAAATGACCCCCCCCCTATAAATTTCTATTCAAAACTGTGCTCTACTGATTTCCGGATTCGAAATGTGTCAGAACCGCTCAGCTCTTCCGAACCGTCGAACGCGTTCGTCATTGTTTAACAATACCTTCCGATAAATTGATCTCATTCGATCTCTTGAATGAAATACTATGCCATTGATAAAAGTCGAGCGGGAAAGAGCAAGAAATCGAAGAAAGGCGTTGTAGTTTTCGGGGAGACGCGGGAAAACAGCTATTGCAGGATATAGCGATGGGAAAGAAGAAGGGAGCGTTTTAAGATCGACGTATGCGTGTACGTGCATGCACGCGTTGATAGACTCGCGATTGCACCCCCTCGTTGCGAAAACAATGCTTCATACCGCTTGTAATGAATGTGACGTAGGCGCAATACGGCTACGCGTTCTCGGTTCAGGCAGTTCTAATAATAATGAGCACGCAGGTTACGCGTGTTGATCGATGTTCGACGTGCACATCGCCCGAATTAAAAACCACGCTGGAAAGAAAGGAAACAATGCATTGCCAGAGCGAAAGGGTCTGCCAAGAGCAAACACCGGGATTTTCGAGGGACGCGGAGTCAAAGGTATCGAACTTGGAAGTGATTTTAAAGTTTGTTACGGGGCGACTGCAAATTCGTCCAAAAAGCGATTCGATCATACGCGTTGTAAATAAACCTTACAGGTAGAGAGGAGGGGTAGTGACGGGGGAGAAAAGTCCTGTCCGGCAGATCAATAAAGTTATAAACGAAGATTAATTTCCATAGAATAAATATTTATTAAGCGAGATCGCCAAACAGTAGTTTTTATCTGCCGCGGATTCTTCCCTGCTTTTTTTTTAATCGGCTGAAAGCCGAAAATTCCGTTTGCTGTGCGACGAAGGGAGGAGGAGGAGGAAGTGGCATAGGGATACTAATTTTTCAATGAACATTTTTAATAAAAGTATTGACCGGGTCCGAGGCATATCATTTTGGATGGTTTCACCCTATTTCGTAGTCCGGCGAAATGATCCGATAGTGCATGTGCGCACACTTTCACGTACGCGTCGCGAAGGGGATGGAACGCGAACGTGACTCACGAACTCGTATTTATGTTGATCGCTTTCACTGTACGTGTGTGAAACAGCATCGCGGGAGGGAAATAGGTGATATATATACACACACGACGGATGGAATTCAACGACGGCGAAGGTGGGACGGCCGGTCTGATTGAAGTCAATAGTTTTGCCGGCAATTCGACGCACACGTCCCCGTCGACTGTGCATGTATGCATCTTCGTTAATAATATACGCTGAAATCTGATTATTTTTCTACTGGCTGGATTTAATTTTGAACGATTTTTTTTTTGCGACGCACTCGTTTTATTTCACGTTCGATACTTTTGTGCGCGGCAGCAATCGTGCGATTGGTCGGTATCACCCTTCTCATACCGCCGCGACTAGACTGAAAAAATGAACGGTCTCATTTCTCGCTTGCACTTGTTTCTGCGTTATTTTATTCTTCTTTCTAGTTTCGTTTCAAGCGAGGAAATCTCTTTGTTTTATTTATTTTTTGTACTTTTTCCCCTTTTCCTTTTTTTCGGACACACGTTCCAATTTACGAGTGTCCAAATTGTTTCTCTCAACAAATAAATGCGCGCGTCGAACAATGACGTTCGGGGCGGATCATTTTATTCTGGCATTTGTGAATTACAAATTGATTAGACAATCGGTTTCGGAGAAGAGAGAATGCCAGGGTAGAGGAAAGGTTGGGGGATGAACATCCCGTTACAACTGAGAAACACTTGCGGTTTACTGGACCCAGAGAAGACGCGGAAGAGCCAAAGAAGGAAGTGTTGAGTTAAAACGGCGCGAGGTTGTACGAGAAGGAGGGAAGGCGGGAATGTGCAGGGGTAGGTGAGGGAGGGGGTGGCGTTGGAGTTTTGGTAGGTGACCGCGGCCGTAGCCAGCGCAATTATTATGGATTTTCCAGATCTAATTCTTCGCACGACAGTGACATGACACAATTCACTCACGTAAATTGCGCGTGAGTGGACGTAAATTCCTGGCAATCCTTCCTTCTCGCCCCGGTGTCTGTGGCGGCAGTGGCCGGCTACAAGCAGATCATTTGATTTCCCGCTTCGCCGTGCTTTCTTTTTTATTCCGCGGGCTTTCACTGGCGTTTACCGTCCGGCCAGTCGTCCAGAATTCGTTGCGTAAACACGGGAAATACGGGAAATGCGGCGTGGATCAGGAAGGGTGTGGGGGGGGGGGGTGTTCGGTTTGCGAAATAATTTTCATTATGTATTCAGCGGCGTTTCCTCCTTGAAAAACGAATGAAGAAATTGATAATGCAAAGTTAAATGAAGGACTCGGGCGAGCTCGTCGAAGTGGAAAATAATAATCTGTGTGAGAACAGCGCGGTAACAAGCGCCGAGTCGAAATAAATAGCGCGGTCGCAATTTAATAAGGACCAGTCACCATCTTCCGGTGATTAATTTGTAGCAAAAAGTTTCTGCCAACTTCGCAGACTCTCCTCTGCCGGATCTTAACTTTCCTGCGTCATTCTCACCGACCGCAGCCGACCGCCCCTCGTCCGCGACGGAATAAACTTTTGACCCCAGAAGTGCAAACTTTCCTGGCAGTAAAACAGCGAACACGTTACTTACGTCGCGCCTCCGAACCATCGACACCTAATAACCTCGATCTCTAATTATCCGCGCGTTCCCGTCGACGTTGTGGATTCTTGTAACAGCGGCGCAACGGAAGTACGCGGGCTAATGCGTGATAATTTAATTTGCCACTTGCCGAACAACCGGTCAGATTTCCTGGGAAGACTCGGCTGACCGATGTGGAACGTCGGGACGTGGCTGACCGGATTTATCGACTGCGGCATGTCACAAAAATAAATACATGCTGTCCCTCTGATAAGATTATTTCGCTATTAATACACAGTTGGCATCATTTATTATTTCTGTAGCTTTTGTATACATTTGTGTAATATTGAATGTGAATTTAATGTTAATTTGTTTCTTTCCCAACAAATTTCGTAAGTATTTAATTCGATGTATTTAATTCACGCAGATTTGGTATTAAGCAATCACATAGATTTGCAAAAATTTGACGTTTTGAATAATTCGATTAATATTTTAGAATGGCGTAAATAACCTTTGCAATTATTTTCTTATTGTGACATTAAATAAATGGGAGTTCGATAATTGAAATTTTGCGAGTATTCAGGGGTACTTTGCAGTAATGCTACTTTAATAAATTGTATCAATTTGTTGAAAGCTTTTGCATAAATATCTGTCGAAAAGAAATGATTGCGTATAGACTATCGAGAATGTTCGAAATTCTTTTCACATTCTACTTTCAGTCACTTGCGAAAACTAATGGTTAATCGCGAAAATAGCTACATGGCTAAAGACAAAATTAGAGTAAATCAAACGGTTGATTACTTCCTTCGGGTCCATTTCGTTATTGAATTTTTTCCCTTTACTTTTGCAAACCATGAATGGAATATTCCAAAATACTTTCAGTTGACGCGAAAATATCGCACATTACAATTCAGTGCGATTGACAAATTATTATGGCGTGTAATGATACGAATTATATTGCACTTTGAATCTGAAAACTGAATAAGCGAAAATCTCGAAATAATCATTGTATCAACGAGATGAAAGTCAATTTTGTTTCAAGTGTTAGTTCCATTGAAACATCGATGTAAAGTTACGAAACATTGTCATTATGATTAAGTTCGGTTAAGTTCGGTAAAAGTACGTTTGTTTCTACATTCCCCACTATTTTCTGTGGCATGTAAACGGTTGGCTCACGAGAGCAAGATTTTCCGCATCTTCTCCACTCATCATTGATCGGACACCTGAAACGTCTGTGAATGTATAACATTTTCGTTTTTGCGTCTCGAACGGAACATGCAAAGTAACATACAAAATCTAGAGCGACGTTCATTGAAAACGTCTCTCAATTATGCCGTTTCATTCACGGCCGAAAGTTGTCAGCTTAAAAGGGCCGCTTTGGCAAGGACGTGTATAAATTTTCCCCCGTGAATGTTGCTTTTCGCGCGCAAAGGATTTTAACGTAGGATTATCGACGCGCCGCTTGAAAGTACAAGAGCCGTGCTACAGGCTAGAATCACTATCCAATTTCCTTTGGACCCTTGTTGAAACGCGAGTTGAGGGTAGACGAGGGTTGCTAGATTGAAATAAGTTGGCAACAACTTGGGCAATTATGAAGATAATTGCGACATACATTATGCTAATGTGAACCGCTCATTTATTTCGAGTTCGCGACGGCTTCGGTGGGCGGGTGGGCTTTATTCGGCAAGTTTCGGGAAAGCTTTAGACCCGGCGATGATTAAGTTTCCGCTTTATTCGGGCCTTCCCGTTGACGAAAAATAAATTATGCCCGGCATGCATTCTCCCTCTCTCTCTCTCTCTCGATAGATGGCGCGCGTTACGTGTATTGTAATTACGGGAAGGCGTGTTAAACCGCCTAAACGGGATCGTTACGGGAGCGATCGTCCCTGCTACGAGAGATGCGTATCAAGACGGATCGCAGAGGAGCGCGGGAAGCCTCGGAGAGCGATGAAACAGTCGAGCGAGAATTGAATTACTTACGGCGACGGGGCAGGTCTCGATTTTTGATGAAACTCGCGACATAATAACGCGATATTTGGCATTTCCCCGTCTAAATTCCCGAAGCTATTAAGGCAGAAACGGAAAATCCAGCCCTTCCAATTCCGGCATAATATTGTGATTACGATATATCCGTAGGTCCGCGCATATAGCGCGCGTATCTTCCGGCTCCTCCGCAAGAATGCCTCTCGCCCGCTCCTCACCACATACATCAAAATTGCTTTTTCTCCGGTCTCCCATACATTTATTCCTGCATAAGCAAGTACAGCCGTGAATATTTTTTCCGCGTGGAATGCATATTTTAATAACGTATTTCCCTCAGGCATACTATCTTCCTTTCGTCGGACCAAGCACCGCCGCCCCTCGGCTGACCGCGGCCACCTCGCCACCACTGTTACGTCCGGGGACACGGTGTGCGGTGGATGGCGGTGTCGCCGTTTTGACAATTGGAGGGCCGATGCCACGATCGGCCAGGCGAACAAGTGCGACGAACCGGGACGGACGGCGACAGGTGGCGAATTCGCCGGAGATTGAGGAGGGAGAGGGCGAACGGCTGAAAAAGACGAATTCCCCGGGAAACGATCAAGGCGAGAGCGCGAGCACCATCGCGGCTTCTCCATAAATCTCGGGTGCATGGTTACATAGGTCGTATCCTCGCGTGAGATAGTGCTCGCCTCGGAGAATGTATCAAAATCAGGCGCGAGGTTGCTTTATGGACAGGAGAGCTCGTAAATACGCACTTCTGCTACTCCCACTCGCTGTACGAAACGCTTGGAATTCTAGAGAAACTACCGCGGTGGGTAGATGATACGCAAAAGGGTACGGAATGGCTTCGAGTGGATGCCAGTAAAAGATAGAACCTGCGAGATAGGTTGCTGCAAGATATCCGCTGCCTGGCCAATACCATCTCTATTGTTTTACCATCGACATCGGCGGTGCTCAAGTTTGTAACGAGATGAGATTACTCCGTTATAATGGTATATGTTCTAATAATGGAAATAGTAATTGTTATTCTCATTGCGCAGTCCCGCTTTTGTCTATTATGGGATTATCTCATTTTATTTGGATATTAATATTCGCAATTATTACGTTACATTTGATACTTCGGCTCGCTTTAACGTATACGCTAGCCGCCGCGTTAGAACTGTTTTAGAAACGCACATTTTGAAAGAGATTCGTTATCGTTGGCAACAATGTCGCGAAGCTGAGATTTCCAATTAAAAAAAAAATCATTTTATCATTACAGCTTTATCACGATAACTTTTGGAAAGGCGAGTTACTTTACAGCTGGCTTGTTCTTAAAAGATAAATTTGTCAAAAAACGTTAATTTTTACTTATTTATTATAATGAACATTTATTTAATTTAATTTGTAAATTTATATCCCGTTTTACGTGTAAATATGTTTATATATTTATAAAGAAAAAAATTGTACCATTTTGTATGTGCACTTGAAGATTGATAATAAAAATGTCTTTGTATTTTCAGTTAAGCAGTACGTGAACCGCGTTGTTACTCACTTCAGCCAATGACGTGCAAAAATCATTTCATTTGAATTGTTACGGAATAAAGAATCGGATCGCAGGCAGCGGAGCAAGAACTGAAAAGTGTTTTTCTGCATGAAGTCAACTCCGAACGATGCGTGTTACCACCTTTTCATAATGGGTTATACTTTGTGGAGGAATATTTTTACACACGCAGTATCCAACAATGGCTACCTTGTAATTTAGACACTTTTCACATTTCGCAGTCTGGACAAAAGGTATGTGAATTTTACATTCGTGAGAAAGAAGCGAATCTCTGTTCCCCTCCCGACCTCGCATTATACAAATGTAAATTACCAGCGCAGCCGCATTTGTTGAACAACGTTAACATAAAAATGTTTACGATGTTCATTTTGCACGGCCGGGCGGGGGAAAAAGTACGCGTACGCCGGGGAATGTCTTGGCGATAAAACGCTACGAAAAAGATGCGTAAAGCGCGACTTTCCGCGTCGCGCGAAAGATCCAGCGAAAACATTAACTCGAGCAGCGGCATTTCCCGCGCTGGATGTTGGGAATGGAGCTTAATTGCGACGGTGAACTATGTAAATATGCCACGTCAGTTAACGGTGCTGTCTGTACACAACACGCGTATGCGAAAGACACGTGTATGCGCGCGCGATGAATGTACACTTTGACCACTCTGTCACTCACGATAATACCGGTGTGTCGTCGCTGTACCCCGTGTGCAAAGAAACGTGCGTGTCAAACGCTTCTCCCCTGACTTCCCACTTCGGCGTCCAAGACAAACATCGCTTGTTTTCTACCGATGCGCGAATCAATTGCAGTATGTAAAGTACAACGCGTCTCGTAAAAAATCACTATTTGCCAAAAACCGTTGCGCTATCTGGTGACAAATAAGGATGATAAACTTGTTTGCTACGAGTCGTTTGGCGCGATTCTGAAACAAACATTACTATAGAGAGACTTGTACCACTGTGTGCCGATGGATTATCCCAATCTTGGACGTCACGAGTGCGAATACTTAAATTCCGCGATAACCGTTTCTCCTCCGGGACATTCGTGGAGACCCGATGTAGATGGCGTTGTTCAAAAATCCGTGCAGATGTTAAGCAAAACTGATGAACGCGTCACACGAGACTTTGATTACATTTCATATTTAGGAGGTTTGCTCCTGCAGAACGGTATAACCGAGCCGCTTAGTTACGCCAAATACGACTGCAAGGAAAGAAAAGGAGAACTGGGTAGATAGCTGGATAGGTAGTTGAGTTTGTTTGCCGAGCAAACGTTTGCCGACGACACCGCCGGACACTGGTGCCTAGTTCGCTACGAGTCCCGGCACAGGTCTGTCCGAACCACTGAAAGCAGTTGGAGTAGGGGATTTAATACTATCCCCTGGGATGAACAGTGGTGGTCAAATAACTTTGCCAGGTAACACCGTGTAATACCGATATTATCAGACTAGTCTCCTCGGACTTTGTTCGTGACTTGAGGACAACGACTTCCAGGGTTTGTTGGTCTTGCCTCTTGTTTCGTCGAGTTTACAATGCAAAATACCACCGTCAAAGATTCCCATCCGAAGCAGTGCACGAGCTTCCCGCTGGTTCATGAAAAGAAAACGCCGTTTGATCACATCGGTTGAAACCGTTATCGCGTATTTTAGGAGAGAAGGTATTCCGATCCGCAAATCCATCGATAAATCTCGATGCTTTTTCACACCGGTCATGTTTACTTAAAGATGAAAACGAAGACGAGCCGGGGAACCCACGTCCACTAATTCTCGTACGCAAACTCCGGCCTACGGGAGGTTCGAAAGCGCGGGGCAGTGAGAAATGGCCAGGTCTAGCGAGCCTTTAGCCCGGCTTAGTATGTTCTGGTAACACCATACCTAGCCTTCGTGTCGAGGCCAAGTTATACCCGCAAACAGTCGTACATTAGTGTCTACCGGAGTCCTGCAGGATTTATAAGGGACACCCACTGGCGCAGGACTTTGCCGCTCGACGCTGAGAATCGAAGACGTGGCAAGAATGATGGGCACTGCGCGAAAGAATCGAGACATTGATGAAGAACGTCACTGACGTAAATATTAACTACGGATTGCGTATATATGTATATACACATGTATAGATACGTATGACTGTGTAATCTTTTCAGACCTCTTCAAATTCACACGAGTCGGGGCAGACATATTATCAAAAAGTTTCTTCTTTGTTTCGTTTCGTGAATCTCACCAACCACATCCTTCAGAAACAAAGTTCTTTATAAGCGTCGTGAGGAAAGTAGGTGTTGCTATGTGTGCATGTGTGTGTGTGTGTGTGAGAATGAGCGTAAATTTTGGACAGGAGTTTCAAGAGTTTCAACTAGCACGTGAAGCACGTCGCAAGAGGGTGGCGGATTAACCCGAAGGAGGGAGCTTTGGACATCGGGGTGTAGAGCCAGTGGTCAGCACACTTGGCCGACCCTACTTCGCTAACTAGTTTAATGATATATGTTGAGCTACAAGCGCCTTGATTAATTGTTAACTAATGTTGAACCTTGCAGAACTCCACTTCGGAAGACAGGACGTGGCTACCGCTAAGCACTGTAAAAAGGAGTAACGAATCAGTGACGCGTAATGAACAACAATCTCCGATAACACGACCGGATAAGAAGGTTTTGAATGTTTAAAGCGTCGTTAATCATTCATGGCCGGGAATTCTGCAGGCGATAATTCGCACAAAATCGTGCCATCTTAAAGTGAACGCTAAGTGTTGCGAGCAAACATGATGGGATTATCATAGGCGCGGGTTTTAATCGCACCGCGTTTCATAATTCGGGTTCGGTAAAATGCGGTGGATGAGGAACATACTGAGCGATGGCGGAATGGATGAATAACGTACTTGGCGATGCTGGAAGGAGGATGAAGTAGCGGTAGAAGCAAGGGACGTAGGGATGGCTCAGGGATGCAAGACACCGTGAAATTACCAGCAGAGTCTCTCATCCCAAAAGGGTGAAGGTGGGTGGTGGAACGGACCCTGTCCACTCCGAGAACCACCGCCGACCAGTGGGTATTTGTCTTGTCTCCTTGTTTATGAGATTCAACATTGTTATTTGGCACCGACGGAGAGTTACTTTCCTCCATCTCTATGCTAGTTCCACTTGCTCTGTCGCTCTTTCTCTGCGAGAACAGACAACGTGTACCGAGAGTTTCCTACTTTAAAAGAGGACAACGTCGGAAACTAGAATTGTAGCTTGCACAACAGACGCTAATGCCATGCCATTTCAAAGTTAATCCCGCACTGGAATCAGACCTTTATTACTTCGGTTTCCAAGGAATATTTTCATGCCTTGGGGGAGGGAAGGGGAGGTTTTTACATTGGGCTCGGTCCCGATCGGGATTCGGTCAAAGGACGATGACGAGATCAATGGGACGTTTTATATTCGTCAATTCGCGCCGTTAATTTGACATCTTTGGGACGCGGGAACGCGGATAAAAAGAGTGTCGGAAGTTAATTACAAATATAAATGAGAGGATATATGAAAAGAGTAAACGTCGTCAGACGTGACATTACGAGGCTTGGAGTTATCCAGATGAGTTGTCAGGCGGTAAGTCCTGCCTCGTTCGTTACCGCGTATAATGTCCAACACCAATATAAGCTGTCGGATGCTTTTTGCTAAATTGACAGATTTTCAATCCAATCGAGTTCCTGTATAATGGAAAAATACCCAATCTATTGATGTGTGAATCGCGGCGCACATTGAATGCGACGACGAGAGAGTTATAAAAAAAATGCCGCGTGTAAAGCAAACGAAGACATCGCATGCTAATTACAAAAAATAAGTGTATACGATACAGTGGCACGACGTTGACAGAAAAATAAATTTCAATGAAACGACGCGCGCGCTTCGAATGAAACTTTATTGGACTCGATTCCGTAAAGCTTGATCAAAGTAGGATATTAATAATCGCGGTTTGTCTCGCTGAATTTCGGCCCGCTATTGGTTTCGCACTTTTACTTATTCATCATCGTCATCGTTATCGTCATCGTCTTCTCCTTTTTCTGCTTCTCCTTCTCTCCCTTCTTCTTCTCTTTCTCCTTCACCCGTGGTAACAAGACACTAAAATGTTCTACTTGCTCGATCTATTCTTAGCTTCATAACTTCGTAGTACCATTACAATTAATCTGAATTACAAACACGCACAAATATATGAAAACAGTATTTCGAGCATATGTCGCATCGTGACACGTAAGTTATTTTTAAATGATGATATTTCAAACCAATGATGCGTGTGCACGATGAAAATATGATTTTGCATTTGTTGTTTAAACGATCGTGTTCGAAGATGCGTTTTCACACTCGCTCGCAATAGCGTACCATACACAACGACAATTTATTACCGTTCTATGAAATGTAGAGTTTTATTACAATAATGTGGCATCTTGCACACTTTTTCTCCATTAACGATTACTATGTTGACTAGAATATTTACAGAAGATTCTGCATAGTTCAAGGTCAGAAAAAAAGAGAGGATTATTATGAAGTAGATGCTTTTTATGCGATGAGTTTGTTAGTACAAAATCACGAAGATTTTATATATTGTTATTTTAAATGGCATAATTGCGATCACCAGAACATTTAATGAATGACTCATCAGCTTATTATACGTGTAATTGGACTATTTATACTACTGTGCGCCACGGACTAATTGATTGACAGTCTCGTTCAAAACTTAATTCAGTACACGATATACTCTGAAAGCGCAAGATACATAAATAATTACTATCTTG
>JABFPT010001948.1:4273-17145 GCA_022817245.1 Nixonia krombeini
CAGCAACGTTTGGTAAAACCGCATCTCTATAAAAATCCATCTGATATTTATATATATATTTATATATGTATTATATAGATATTAAGTGCACGTCCAACATTGAAACAGTGATTAAAAGTTGACACCGCGGTTAAGCTAAATTGTTGCGGCCTTGGCAACTTCGCCTGACACCACACTGCACTTCGTCGGGATGAGAGTCGTGTGAAATAATAACGCATCAGTGATCGGCGTGTTTCCCAATTGTCTATAACACGTGTTGGGTAATTTATGGAACAAGTCGGGCAAGTTTCGCGGTCTGGCGTTAATGCGCAATGAAACGGTGACTACGCAACGCTATCACCGAACGTGCCTGCGTCAAGTATCATATTTGCCTCAAGTATCCCTCGAAATGCAACTTATCGATATATGTATATATCGTCGTTGATATACTGTATACGTGTATTCGTACTACGTCGCGAGCGCTTTTTCCACGCGCGCACGAAAAACGATAGCCCGGTCGATATGACAATTAATTTATTAATTAACAATAATTAATCTAACGGGCACCTGGACAATTCATTAGATGACCGTTTCGATAGAAACTGTATATTAATTAAGGCTCGTTTGTTATGATTCGCATCGCGTTCCTTTCTTTTTTTTTGTCTTTTTTTCTGTTTTTTTTTTTTATTATCGTTACAGTTGCGCCTCTCCGCCATATTTGTACAGGTTTTACCAGCTAAGTATCAGTTACGCAAACACTTCTTTTTTTTTTAGGTTGGGTCCCGACGTAGTTAAGAACTTACTTAGTTCGGAATAAATATCGAATGTATGGGATTTAAGGCTCGGCGTGTCAGACACGGCTTCTCTTTAGTTAAGTCTATGCTTCTTCTATTGAGTGGTTTTTTATTTTCTTTTTATAGTCGAATAATACGTGTGTACATATGTGTGATTCCATCTGAGAAAACGTCGAATTCCCTCAGCTGGTCATGTACTCGAAAATCGGAACAATTACACGACGTTGGAATATCTAGTGAAATGCAGGATGTCGGTGACTCGCGCGTACTTAAAACGTGTGTGTGTGTGTGTGTGTATTAAAAATATTTCCTCACGATAGAATTTAACGATGTAGAAAACACATTGAAAAATACTGAAGTATACGCGTATATAAAACTGCGTTTAATTGAGCATATCAAAAACTAGTTCGTGGTACGTATACAGATGGCGCTCGTGAGGTGTCTGCAACGCGCGCGAAAAACGAATTCGATAGTGAAACAACGATCGGAACAGCGGTCTCGAATCTGCAACGATGGCCATTTTCGAGAGAAAACGACCGAAACGAAGTTCACCAATCGCGGCATTACGTTTACAGTGATTCTCACACTGGGAAAAGGAAGAATGATCTTTCACGGCGAAAGTATAAAAATATAAACGCTGTGTACGACTTCGATTAATTAGTCCGATCGGAAAATTCGTTAGAAAGTAAAATATCGTTACCGGTGGATACGCGATATGTGGAATTGTTTACTCTAATTACTGCCTCGCAATCCGAATTCTAATATAATTAAGGTTTACCCTGCGAACTGAACGAAACAATTACCAACAATTCTCGTATGAATCCGCCTTTAATTTCACGCAACTAACCGTATAATTGTACAGCTAAACCGTAAATAGAATCAGTTGAAGAAATATGTTTCGGTCTTATTCGTAATTATAACGAGTAATCGGCAACAAGTGTGAGGGGCGGGTGGGGTGGGGGTGAGGGAGTACAAAGGAGGGAACGTTGGAAAAAACGGTTCTGAATATCCGAGGTACGATTGGTCACGGTTTAAAAAAGTTGGGGCGAGAAGAGATCCCATCGAAGATCTGGTTTTTTTTCGTTCATCAGCCTATCGATTATTGGTCGCGTTTTTAAGCCGTTTAGCGTATCTACGGCATGGAAGTCTTCGCGTGACAAGTGTTCTACGACGGTGACTCTGTTTTCTCGATTTTTCTTTACATTGCCCCGGTATTTTTTTTTTTTTTTTTAAGGAAGAATGTGGGAATCGATGATCTTCTCTCTTTCTCCGGCAACTCGTTCTTATCACACTGAAACACTGGATAGAATATACTACCGATGATACGGCTTGTACAGAAGGGAAAACAACGATAAGACTTAATTACGGCCTATCAATCGTAATTTGTGTTTAACCGAGGTAAACTTTTCTTCAATGTTCCGTAATATTTAGGATGTTCTGGGAGTTTCAGTAGTCAAAGTATTGTTGAAAGTGAATTGAGAAAAAAAAATGTGGTTCGGTTGAGATGTTGAAGTAATGGTAATAACAGTGGTGTAAAAAGTTGAGCAAAAAAAATACTGAAAGTAAAAGTCACTAATATTGAAAACAAATATCTTTTTTCCTAAAGACAAAATTATCGGTATTTACTGATTCGACGATTATTCAAATTATTTGACACTTGTTAATTACTGCACATATCCACTGATTGCATTTACTTTGCTTATTCACGTTAGCCTGCCAAATTCGTTGTCAAATAATCGATACGCACTTCTGCTCGCATACAATCATTTCTTTTGCGTAGTTTGCATTATTCACCGAACAGTGCACACCGGTGATATTCTTCTGATAACGCGATGTACATGTAATTAACTGTGACTGCAGTTTACATTTAACGCTTTACCCTTTAAAGCCATACCACACCCAGATTCGCGTATACCGAATATACTCAATTTATATACCACAATTGAATTCCATATTCCACGAAAATTGAACCCTACCACAATGCACACTCAAAATACGAGATTGGTAATTTTGAATTTCCTGCTAAACCGCAACTCCCAGAAGACCTTGAGAATTGAGAAGCGGCCAAACGTTGACACGTATCGTCAACATATAATGAAAAGTGCGTTTAAAAAGATGCCCTAAAACGAACGTCCGGCTCGATACGATTGCGATGTCTAAAAAATAGCCTAACCCTGGTTCCTCCAATCGACAAAAACGAATCCCCTCGAAAACTGGTATTTAACGCTTCCACTTAACCCCGTTGCGAACGAACGTGTAAAAATTCCAACGCGGTAAGGTAATCGCAGAAAATCCTCGCTTATTGAATCCGTCGCCTCGGATTGTTCTAACAAAGTTGGCTTTTATTCATGAGGCGATCGATCAAGTGGAGATAACTCGGGACAAACATGACGTCAATGCTCGGTAGCAGGCACGTGAAATATGAAAAAGAAACGAGAACACCCGCTAAAATATTCAAAAGTCGCACAAATTCGAAGTATCCTGCGGACCGACGAATCATTCGGTACTTTTTACAATACGGTAGTTAATTGTAACATCCCGGAGATACAGCGTGTTCGGGGTCTCGTTGGGTACGCGTCCCTAAACGTACTCACAGTATGTAATAGTTACAGTCATAGTAGCAACAGTGATATCGTTATCGTAAATGGAGGATAGTAAATACAGTTATAGCAAATATATATATAAATAGTGGTGACATAGTCGTAGTTTATAACTGGTGGTGCGCAGCAATTCAGTTACTCCTTGGTATCGACTCTCTTGCTAATTCTGCCATGTAAATATGTGTATATATACATATATATGACAGACAAAAACCGTCTATGCATATACATATACTCTTCTTTCTTCCATTATACTTCGTCAAACGTTGCTAATAATTGCGTTATGGTGATTAATATCTCGTCTATTGTTTTCAGCCATCCACGAAAGTATCTTTTGCCTCCAACACACTCTCTCTCTCTCTCTCCCTCTCATCCTCACTATCGGTTTCTCAAAAAACATCCGATTCTCTGCATTTCCGTCGTTGGTCACGCGCGTTTTGGCGACTCGTCATTTTCCTCCCTGCCTATACTTTTTCTCTCTCGATACGTTTCTATTCCTTTGTGTCCTCGCTTTTCAGTCGGGGGAAAAAGGAACGAAAGAGGTATGATGTGCAGGGCGCAGCGCCGATTTTAGAGACAGCTTGGAAAACGGGTACTTGACGTACGATTAAATGCCCTGCGCCGTGCATGAAACACCGTACACGTACGCTGGGGAACAGTTTTGCATGACGGGTGTGGAAGAATACCGGGTAAACGAGTGACATCAAGGAAAATCATTAGAGTCCCCTTCGCGGGAACAACATGCGAAACTTTGTCCCCTGTACGTGCTTTCGAACTGCCTGATTGCTGTCGAGCTTTCCCTTAGAATGGCGCGTCGCAAATGGAACATCCTCGCTGAAGTGATTCAGGTTAGCGAAAGAGAAAAGAACTGTCATTTCTTGAGACTGGAAAGAATTGCGTTTTCGCAAAGGTGTAAAGAAATGTAGAAAAAGTAACAAAAAAAAAAGAATAAGACGGAGTTCCATATCGTCTCTCGTTCGGTGGGGAAAAATGGAAAAGCGGAGGGGGGAGGGGTAGGTGAAAGCAGCGACAATCAGGAAGTTCGTTGGTGCGTTCTGCCTTTTATTGGATGAGGAATGATATGGCGGAGTAATGGTACGTGTAACACTCGTCAAAAATGTCCATGTAAATGTGTAGAAATGTGTGGACCACCAGATAGCAAGGTTGTCGTTGGATCAGTAATTTGCGCGCACAAAGAACCGTAGGTTCAATCGTCGAAAGTAACGAGAAAGTAGAAAAATAGTTACGCGGGAGATGTAAAAAGTGCATACAACTTTACTGCGGGCTGACAAATCACTGATACATGAGAGTGCTGGTCCCGGGGGTCGGGCAACGCCCCTGGGACCCAGCGACACTGCAAAGACGTTTACATACCGCGTGTTACAATTACTTTCAAGGAGCAAACTAAACCATCCAGTGAAGTAGGTGTATGCGTGAAGGCACACGCATGCAGCATGTATATGTATATAATAATATATGTATATGTATGTATATGTATCTTGTAAGGTCACCATGATAATAATTGGTTTCACATCGTATCCACGACTGCTTCTTTTTTTTTCTTTTTACTGTAAACTTATATTTTCCTTCCCCCGATTAGCTCACTCTATCCTACCGTATATCTTCATCTCAACGCCCATTAACCACGTAGATATTATGTTCATATCAATCTTTCATCATAAATATAAATAGAGATAATGCGCTTTGGCCTGGAGCACGGCACTACTGTTCACCAGGATGCCTGACTCAGGAGGGTCACCGCGGTGGGCGGCTCGCCCCAGACAAGGAGAAAAATGCAACGAGTAGGAAAGAGAACCTGGGAGTCAGGCATCCTGCCTCGACACTGGGAAAACCGTTTCTAGCGGGGTTGGATGAGCGAGCGTAAAGCGGGAAACGGGTATAACCACTAGATATCTGTAAATTGCGCAACTAATAACACACGTTTCCATCTATAATATAACATCTAAGTCGGGTCGCTTGCGGGAGCACCGTCTTACCAATACAAAGCTAAAAGTTACAAGTATTACAGGTCCTTTCGTTTTATTAGTTATAATTTCATTCGATTACTTTTATTTATCTTTAATTACTTATATCCACCGTTAAAGTAAAAGTCGATCGTCGACCGATACGCTAAAAACTTTCGATCACGAACGATTACCGAGGTTGACTATCGTTCCACCAATTTCCCAACCGTTTGTACAGCGTGAACGAAGATGGCGGTAGCGGCGCGACGCCCGCGCCCCCTACCGCCGGCTCGGCGAAGCTCCTGTTCTTTCATTTACCTCTTCCTGTATATCTGTATGAGTGTGTCCCGTTAACGAACCACCGTTTTTTCGCAAAGAGCTCGTGTAGTAGTAATTTTGCCCAGCTATATATCCCAGCCCCATCGTCCCCACCTCAGCACACCCCCCAACGTAAATTACAATTTTGAGAAATTACATATCCCGGCATAGTAATTTCTACTTAGTTTATCCCTATATTTCGGTATGATCCAACCACGTTATAGTTCAGACTCTGGTGAATTGCTCGTAGACCATGGAAATTACTTATGTAAACGTAATTTAGAATCTCTTGTATGTTAAGCGTCATCATTCCGACCTAATTTGACTACCTAGCATTCTCTCCCTCTCGCTCTCTCACGCACACCTTACATCATTATTTGTTTTAGTCAAAGGAATACACTGTCCGCGCGTTTACTTTTGTTCTTCCTCGTGCGAACTCAGATTTACATACGGTCGAGAAAATGAGACTAAGAAAACCAAGAGACAAATTGCTGTTGATTGATCGCCCGTTGTACAGTAAATGCAGCTCCAATGCCGATGAAACGAAATTCGGAACGAAAGTGTGACAAGGCTTCGTTAAGGGTGTCGTAATGGCAGTGTTCATTTCATTATTATTATTATTCTTTTTTTTTTTGTTTTAAGGATGACCGCGCGTGTTTGTGTCTGATTCCAAACGCAAAAACGAGAAACGGGTGAAGAAACTAGGACATTGTTAGAAAATTAAATTAATCGAAGGAGATGATCAAGCCGTGGAGAAAACTCGATATAACCTACGAAAGGAAAGACGAATCTACTGTGTAAAGATTAATTAATTAAAAAAAATAAGAGACGTTTTTTCGTACCGATACTTAACAGGTGTAATCAATTATTCATTAACATTTACTTATGTAACCAGTCTTTATTCGGTGGGTCGACCAAGCTTCCCAAAAATTCAATATAGATAATAATTCACGTAAATAACTTTCATTACATTTTTCCTCGCGCTGCGCTAAGTTATAGTTTTCCTTAATCGCGTTTTAACTTATCGAAGAGAAGAGAACGAAAAGAAAGAAGTGGCTAACTAAGGGATGATCACGAACGACTTACTTTTATGCAACTTCGCCTTAAACTAGAGAAATTTATACAAACTCGGGGATACTCGATTAACGATTAGTTAACAAAAACAAACGGCCGCGAGGGGCCGCGTGAAAAGAGAAAACGTGAGGAAAAGAACGGCGAAAAGTGTGAGAGAATTTCCCTTCGGTGAGCAGTCGATTGGCTATTTGGAACATCGTACCAAGGATTAGAAAACAGGCGACGATGAGAGAACTGAATGTAAGAGAAAAAGTAACAACAACCCTGAGAGCAATGAAAAACAGCTTTTCCCTATGAACTATTCATTACTGTAATAAGTCATTTTGTCGTAGTTGAAAAATATTAATAATTACGTCGTTATAGGTAACATTACTCGTTATCGTTATTTTATTCAATCAATTAATTATACTTGAATTACTTCATTTTTCATCTTATTTAGTTCCGGCCGCTGGTTCAAACTATGTTACTTAACAGTCGATATCGTTTATCTTACAAACACTTTACGTTCGGCATTTATTATCCACGCTAATCAAAAGATTATATACAATTGTGATACCCTTTTAATTCACTCTCTAAAATAATTTTATTATCCCTCTGAGACTTGTTCCTGTAATAAACTAATTTAACGATATCACGGTCCTCAACAAACACGAGTCTGCATTTATTACATGCACGAATTGTAACTATGAATTGAATTTACTTATAACATCCTTATCCGCCGCTTCTATTTTATTTATTACAATTAAAGACGTTTTATCACCGTTGCTTTTTCCATTTAAACATTATTCAAGGGCGTTTAAAAGTATGAACAATAATAATATCAATAAACATTACAATAAGAAACCGTAGAGCTAATTGTTTGTCTTCCCCTCTCCCCCTTTACATTTAACTTATTACGAACAAGGTGTCTTTAACGGACTCGCTTAAAACATTCCCACTTCCCCTCTCTATAGTTCCCCCTTATATAAACCTTACTTGATTTAAAAGCCACGTCTTTACCATTTACCTTATCGATCCCACCCCACCCCCATAATTCCCTTTATCATTTAGTTACACTCGAAGAGTCAACAATATTCATGGTCTGCTTAAGTTTACATTGTTTTTGTTGTCTTTACACTTACGCTTGTGTTTCTCTCTCTCTCTCTCTCCCTATTCGTGTGACGTGTTGTGTGTCAGTGTACAAAAAAGCGATTTGATTGAGCTCCATTTCGAATTACTTTTTGCCTTCATAGCGTAATTAAATCCTCGTCTTAGTTTTCTTTTTCCTTTATTAGCAAATGTCAAGCCGCGCGATTAAAAAACTCCTGCAACGTCGCGTCTTTAAAATCTCTCGTGTCCCTAATAAAAAAGTGTTGCGACGCACATTGTAACGCGGTACTACGTGAGCCAAATGAACGTTTGTAGGAAAACGTATGTAAAAAGTTACTTATATATCAAAAAATGAAGAGATACGCATTCGAAAAATCCTTACGTACGCGGCTCGCACACGAATAAAAATGCATCGTATAGAAGAGTGGTCTTCCCATTTAGATCTATGGTAAATCCTATATAGAGTAAATATAATTAAGTCATACATTTAATCAGGTAGACTTTTCAGATCAGTGCTCCCATAAGCGACGGTTGCTTTTGGTTTTGTAACTGTTTCTCGCCTCCTTCCCTCCATTATCGTTATATATATTATATATAAATATATGCATATATTTATAATATCGTTATCTCACTCTAGTCCTCTAAAATTTAAACGCTTTTAGGCATCGTCTTACAATCACCATATATATGTATGATGTACGCCCACACACACACATATATATTTATATCGTAGACAGGTATAATTATACTGATAATTATAATAGATGTAGCTGCAGATTACAGTAATAGTAATAATCATAATCGTAATAATAGTAATAATAATATTATTAATAATAATCGTAATATTAATCATAAAAATAGCAGTAGTAGTCGATGATATAATAAACCGTAAATATTATCAACAATGTGAACAATGATCGCCTTAAACATGCCTAATATAAATACCACAAAACAAAACGAATCACGACGATTAAAATTAGTCCCTTATGATACACAATTGTGGAAAGAAAAAAGCGCGGCTACTGATATATATATATGTATATATCATCATATGTATATTCCTTTTGTCAAATCCCGTGAATTGTCCTACGTGTACTTAAGACTGATACATAAATACGAAAGAGGATAAGAGATCAATCAACTGTGTATAAATGACGGACACGCTAAAAGGTAATGTAAAATGTAAAAAAAGTCTGCGTCCATTCAGCATCAATTAATTGTAGATTCAGCTACGATATACTCTAACTAGACATTATTTATAGATATATAAAACAGCCTATGATCGTGTGACTTGATCCGTTTACTTAATTAATCGTTATTTTGTCTTTTCCGTTTGCCTTGATTTAACAACTATGTAATTATTATAAGATCGTGGAGGGACGGATGCCTTTTCTATATAATTGGTTTTCATACTTGGATGGTACGTCTCGTGCGGGGCTTGGCGTTCGACCATGACTCGGAATTACATTCGGACAAAAGGTATATCGGATGAACGCGATCTCCAGCTCCACAACCGCTCCTCTTTCACTCTCACGCGTCTTTATTTTACCGACTGGTGCTCAATTCATAAAATAAAGATCGACGGTCGATAACCGATAGATTTCGTCGTTCTCGCAAACGCGGTTGTACCTTTCCTCCAAATTCAATTCCGATCTCGGTGACCTTGAATGATTGGTATCGGCAAGGTAAGCCCCGACGAACTTATAACTCGAGTTGTATATCAACTAGGTATATAATATTAACTGGCGGTCGGTTCGGGAAGGGTACGAGGCAACGCGATATATACACACACATATATAGATATATATATGTGTATTTGTGCTGTGCGATGGAGACGAGAAAAGAGAAGAACCGAGAGCCGCGTGCCTCGCGCGCTTTCGAGCCGACGCCATTCAAGTGTGGGTGCTTTACGCTCGCTCGTAGTGCTCGTATTTGTATTATCGAGTGATACTGAAACGATCTATCTACTAATTTCTTACTGCGCTCTTGTCACTAACAATTCTACACTTTGCTCTCTGCCTCTGATCCCAGCGCCGCAGAGCTCGCTTGCGTCGTGGGTGTCTTTCTCGTGATCGCCACTTTTTCATCTTTTCTTACTCTTTTTTTCATTCTGTTCATCGGAACGAGCGAACTCGCCTATGTCAAGCCAATTCACGATTTTCGCGACTGTGCAATTGGCTCGATAAACTTTCCGCACCGCGTTTACGTCCAATACCGCGTTCCAGCGTAATAGGCACCGTAGGTGACCGAACGTAAAACGCGACACATCTTTGGAACGATCGTCGCACGATTAAAAGAAAAATCAAACTTTTTTTTGCATTGTGTGGTGTGTAAAAACAAAATACTCGGAAAAGTTCATCACCCAATTGTATATTTTCACATGATACTTAATTCATTAACTTAAACCGCGCTAAGGTCTATATAAGTAAAAATAACCTTACTCATGCGTTCCATTCGATTCCACCGTTATATGATCGCAATCGTGTACAATAAAAGTATATATGTGTGTATATATATATGTATAATTACTGGCTACGTAACAAAGTGCACGTCGCCATATACATGACGGAATAAAAAAGGAAAAGAAATAAACATAATAGTAGAAATGTATAAATTCGTCTTTTCTCGTATCCGGTTTGTGGAAAACCGGAGCGTTGAATGATGCGTTATCTCACGCACGATGCCTAAGGAACATGAAGCACAATGTATCGACTCAGTCGTGACATAAAAAAAAGTACACTCGTCAAACGACGCGTAAAAAGTGTCCGGTAATACATATTTGACAAAAGGTTATCGAGCCAGCACGTAGAGTAACAAAATCGGCTCTTTATAAATCGGTTACATCGTACAGACATACACGCGTTGTCGTCATGTTCTACAGCCGCGAAAATAAATAATACTAATGGAATATGCATGTGTATAAATACGAGATATCACGGTGGTCATCTCAATCTGTGCATTTAGTGGATTAAAAAAGCGATCGACCAGTAGTGCTTCGACAACCCAAGAGCAAGGTCAAGCCGTACTCAGCGCATCACTCCGTCGCGGGTCAATTAAAATGGTCATGAGGTGGGCCACTCTTTTAAATCAAAGGATTGATGGCCGGGTTTAGGGGCGCTGGCGGCATACCCACCTTGGTTGCTATCTCCGCCCTGGTACGATCGCTGCGGATAGCTCGTGTCGGCGTAACTTCCGTATCCGGAGTAGCCGCTATAGTCCTGCGTCTTGGCGGAACTGCTGCTGGAGCCAGGCGCTCCTGATCCCGTTGTTTGTCTCGAGTACATGTCACCTGCAACATCGATCCACATTTCATTACACTTGCGCTTACATCCAACCATCCAACACATAAACTTCTTGTCACAGATCATAACTATTAATGGAGACATTTTTTGCTACAAGTTGTACGTTTGCCGTTATCACACGTCACTTTACAAAAGATTTCCCTTTCTATACTGAACTTGCGCGAACAATGTACCGGTCCTGCTTGTTTAGTTTGAAATTGAACATGATATGTAACAACGAACTGAAAGAAGATGATTTGTTTGATTTTCAAAGTGAATGTTGCATCAGACGAAACAATTGTGTATGTACAGGTTACAGTGATAGTAGGGAGGATTTATGGAAAGATGTTGAATAATAGAAGGACAAAAAAAAGATAAAGAGATTTAAAAGAATAATAGGTAAGCTGCAGAAGGAATTTAAAGTACAAGAAGACAAAGGGAGAATGAAATAGGAAATATGAAATAGTCAAGAGAAGAAGAAAAGAATTTAAGGTACAGATAAAGAAAGGTCAGGTCTGGAAAGTAGGGATTGAAAAGGAGCAGGAAACAGCAGGAAAAAATGTAGGTTTAAAAGTGAAAGATGCGAGGATGTACTAAAGGTTACAAAGACGAAAAAGGCATGTCAAAATAAGTACCTGGATAAAGGAAGGTTTCTCGTGCATGAGAAGAAGCTTGTACAAGGGACAGTGAAAGTGGAAAGAGAATTTTCAAAAATTTATGATATAAAGGAAGATATACGAAAATGGAGGTTTATAAGTAGAATTATGGAAAAGAAAAAAGGTTCTAAAAAAGTATTAAGAATGAAATTTATGGAAAAAGTATTTATAAAATTTAAGGGACAAAACAAGTTGAATTATTGTTACTTAGACAACCATTGCCCAGTGAAATGAATATTCTAGAAAGAAAAAAAGAAAATTAGATAGAAAATGTGAGTAGGGGTTATGTTGCATAAAGTAAACAAAAATAACGAAAAAGACTAAAATGGTGAAAATATAGTAGCGTTTTTCAAAAGGAAGAGAAATGGAAAAATAAAAAATATGTGCTCAAAATTCATAATAGATACATTCAGCGAAAATGGAAAGCAAGGCAATCATATAAAACACAGAGCCGAAATAACGATGAAGCAGGTATTGAGAATAGAACAAAAGGTATTTGAGGGAAATTGGTATAAGAGGAAAAGAACGCTTGATAACATCGTGGTAGAATCGATTTTAGTATTTGAAGCAAAATGTGGGGTTGGGAAAACAGTGAAAAAAATAGTATTTAAAATATTACATTAAAAAGGTATAAAAGAAAGAAGGTGGGATATACAATCAAAATAAAAATGAGAACTGAAAAAATAAAAGTTAACGTAGAAAAGAGTGCTTTGAGGCACAAAGGAAATCAGAGGTAGATAAGAGAAGGTAAAGGTTGGTAAAATAGATCTGAACGTGAGTGGGAAAATTTTACAGAAATAAGAACACAGAACGAAGAATTTAGTACAGAAAAATTGAGTAAATAACAGAGGCCTCTCGAGCAGTAAGATAACAAAAGAGAAAGGGACAGTAAAAAATGACAGGAATGTAAGACAGCAGATAATTGAAAGAGATAATGAGATTCAGAAGTAAATAGATTACGAAAAAATGTAAAATTCAAACACGCGTAACGTGATATGACAAGGTACAACAAGCATAGTGACCGAAATGCTTATAATAATAACAATATTAATAAAAAGAAACTGAGAGGTATCGTGAAATTTAGGTTGAAAGTAGAAGAGAAGAGTATTAGATACCA
>JABFPT010001950.1:8240-21295 GCA_022817245.1 Nixonia krombeini
CCCCACATATGAAACTACCTTTACTCACCAAGTCATCAATTCCTCCAACACTTTCTTCAATCTCGAATCTGGCATCAAATTGATAAGTATATTGTACATTTTGCTACACACATAATGTTTTTCTATCATACGAAAATTATAAATAAATAAAGTAGCAATGTATCAAAATTCATTAAAGGGTTACTTAATGTGATGAAAGTATGGAATGGTAGATTAATTTAACGGATATGATGGTATGTTGAAAATTCACCATAATAATATGTCACTATTAATATTATAAACAAACTCATTGCACTACAAAACAACATTAAATTTTAATTGTGAAGTCATTTCTGTTATGCAGACATATTACTTAACTGTGCATAACAACCGTGCATTTCCATACTATGACTTTAGTACATTGACACAAACGAATTTGTAAGTTAATTCATTTTTACACGTGTTTTAGAACTTAACATAATAAAGAATCAGGTTGTCTTGTTTTACTCACAAAAATGAGGTGTATTGGCTCAGTACCTATATTCTTTATTATTCATCAGTTGATAATAATAGTAATAGTAATAATAACTATCGATAGTAATAATAAAATAATATAAATCATATTCATAATAAAACCTAAAACGAGTCGCCAAGTTATTATCTACAATACTTTCAATGAATGTAAAATCACAAAATATACATAAAATTGTATCTATTAAATGTCAAATGTTAGGTAGATTGAGGACGTCTTTTATTACTTTATTTTGAAAAAAATTCCCTTCTTTGCATTTATATTATACTGTTTTCAAATTATTTAACGTTTCAAGTAAAAGAAATGTAACTTGTTAATTTATTTCTTTTATGTATACGAATAACTTGTTCCTTTTAAACTCAAATAACACAAATAAATAATCACGATATTTAGGTCATGAACAATAAATAATGAAGGTCATTCAAATTCTACATTTTACAAATTTGTAAAAGAAAAACATATACGAAAATATAATGACCTAATATCATATATTAATGTACATACTATCATATGTAGTATGTATATGACATGTTATATTCTATGGAATATTAACATTTTGTTTCCTAAATCAAGGGTTAGCGTTATGAAGAAATGCAAATATTGAAGGAAACTTTTTCTGAGAATACTTTTCGCGCTGCACATACTTTTTCTCATATTTATGAAAATATCAGTGATAATATTGTTGACATTAATGTTACAGCCAAGCAGTGACCGTCACTTGTTCGGAAAGTCATTCACAGCGTCTCCAACGAAGTGCACGATCATCTGCGAGTACTTCGAGACTATACTTCGTCTCGTCGGAAGCTGGTCACTGCGCGAAATACCCCACCCAACACGCCTTTACTTTTCGTCGACTTGGCAGTGGTATAAATGTGGAAGTGGCGCTAGTTTTATAGATTTTTTTGCATTAATATGTATGTTGCATATAATAAAATGTTTTTATTTTTTGATGTTTGTGTTTTGTCGCTTTATAATTTTGCAATGTATTATGCATAAATAATTTAGATAAACAATTTTGCAATCATTTATGCATGAATGCAAAGTGTTAAGAATACTAATCTACTAAGATGAATCATATAATTTACATTAGAATTAAACTTGTTTATTTACAATATTATTTTACCACGTTATAACAGGTAAATTGTTAATGAAATCAATGAGGAATGTATGCAATTATTGAATAAAAATATTTAAATGCATGAAAATGTGTAAATGTGGTCCAAAACTTGTTGACTCTATATGTGTATGTATAATATGTGTAGTATAAAAATTTGTTTTTTACACTAAAGCAAACAAACTTTTGTATTATAAGTATTTCTAATTGAACATCATTGTGAACACCTGATTTTGCAATTTACTTTCATTTTAAAGGTATTTGTTAATCAAACTTATTGATTTTTAAAAATACCAATAATTTATTTGTTCTGAGAAAAATTAGCAATATTTTGAAAAAGTAGAAACATTATAACTAGCGCCAAAAATTTTGCACATTCACCGTCGACGCTCTTTCAGTCACCACGTGATACAAGCACACGTGTCACGCAAACCTTGTTTGCAAGCGCCAAAGCCACTTTGCCTTGTGATATTCACTAATAAATAACTCTGTAAAAGCCATGAAATGTAGCAACACTTCATAAGACACGAACGACTACCTTCTCTTCAGCGCTTGTTACAATATAACGCGAATAAATGGAGAAAGCGTATTGAGAAAGAATGTAGAGACTTAAAAATGTTCTCGCTCGATCGCTTAATATCTCGAAAGTTACATTTCAACGGTTGAATATAATATGATATATATATGTACATGCATACTTGATACGCGAGATACACGGTTTGGTGATGAAGAAAATATATTTTTGAAAAGTGAAAAATATTAGTTGATGTAACTTTCAAAATCAATAATAAGAATCCCTGTAATGAAAGTTACACTTATGAAATGAATACTAGTGCAATTCTTGAAAGTTTGCACTTTTCAAAAATTCTTCTTTTGCAATCACCTTTATACACAACTAGGCAATTGTTTCAATAATTTCGCGCTTGTACATGAATCTGAAACCGTTTCCACGAGATTACGAAAAATCTATATATTCACTTTAAAGGAATTTTAGTTAATTTTCTGTTAATGTATAATCATTGTATATCAATGATTTTAATTTTTAAAAAGTGGTACACTCTTATATTTGTAATAATTTGAAAAGAGTAACATTTTTGTGAAAATTCATTTCCAGTTATTGATTGCCGACAAAAATTGAGTGTTTGACTGGATCTTATCTCAAAATTTTAGAATAGACATACGACATCGACTAATTCTAGCAGATATACTAACAACGAATAAAAAACATTAACACTCATTCGTTCTGACTAGCGTTGTGCTGTGTTCATAGAAAAATGTGCAATGATATATTCTATACATATAATTATTTATATCGTACCTTTTTCATGAATGTACATAAGGCATTTCACATAATCTTTCTTACGCTTTTTAACGTGCTACAATATTTTACATATTGTCAAATAATCTATCCAAATTATCATTCAGATACTTTTTATTTTAGTCGTTGTTCATAGAAGTTCCATTTTATTGACAAACTTCTTAAAACAGATAAGTTTAGAGAAAATAAAATTCTTTTTCTTTTACTTTTTAAAATATACATTTTATTTTAAATCTACTGTAAAAATATTGTAACAAAAAAAAATAATTCTACGTTTTAAAACTAATCCAAAAATGTATAATGTTTTTTCTTGGGGAGATAAGAAAGTTACGCAAAATGCCTTCCATAATATTTGAAAAAAAGGACATTTGTTTGAAGATCCAAACAAACACTTTGATCAGTCAACTTCGTAATGCTCGTAGAATACTGTATCTTACATACTTTTGCTTTCAACTTTCATCCTTTCCGCTTGTTTTTTAATCTTGAAACATATGTACACGAAGTCTAAATCTTAATTAAAATTCACATTTAGGCGTGTTTCTAGACGATATCCAGAACAATAAGTTCCAAGACAGATGGCCAAACAACACCTACAGTTATATTTTGATCGATAATTACGTGATCTTCCCTGAAAATGGCTCTTTGCCGTTAAACTTTCTCAAATGTTTCCTCTCGATCATCTCATATTGCACCGCGCTCATAATCAATCTTCATTTTGAACATTATAACATCCTGAAGTGTTTAATTTCTAATGAAAAAATAAAAATGCAGTTTTGAATCAAAACAAGTATATTAATTTTGATATACTGCCTTCGTATTTTTACATTGCCAAAGAAAGTATTATAAGCGCGCCATTGGTTGCGTATAGCAAGAAAAACCGATCTCATTGTATGGCTGACCACAAGTAACCCGTCTCTCAAGACTCTACGCACCGGTTAAAAAATTGCACGGACTTTGATTGATTCAATCTTGCTCAATACTCATCGATTAATCTCGATTACTGCGGCTTTGTTCACATTTTTGACAGTAATTGATATTCACAGCAGAAAGTCTCACTTTCCATTGTAAGTTCTACAATTTGGAAAGTAAGATGCTGCGAAATTAACTAGTTTCGACTATTGTGAAACCGTATATTTGTAGATTGGTACTGTAATCTAGAAAAGTCGTGAAGTTTCTTCGATTAAATGGATTGCAGCACTTTCCTCATTACTAATGTAGAACCACAATTGATCATTTTTTAAACACTTCATCACTCAGCGTAGAGTTCGTTCGTCTATCTTTATCGTCTTAGTTCTTCTGGCTATGTGTTGTATAGGTGGCACTCTATGTAGGATGTTGGAACGAAACCCTCGATTGGCTGGGAAATACGACGTACTCGTGTCCAACCATCTCCTTGGTCGAGTTCGATCATGTAAAGTTCTTCGCCATCGTACATAGGTATAGAGCCTTCACTCGTAGCTATAAGATAAAAATTTAATGACGATTGATATAGGACTGATATACTAATAGTACATAATGATTAATAAAAGCAAAAATACATTCGGATAAATCTATTTATATCAATTATTTGTAATTTCAGCTTTATTAAATTCTACAGTTAGAAAAAAACATTTTGTAATTCTGTAAGACATGCCATAATTATTTCCAGTTTCACAATTTACTGTTAAAAATTTGTTATAATTTAATTAAGTAATAGCTTATTGTGCTTTGGAACAATACTACTGATCTTTTCCATTATCGTAATTGTAATGACATATCCCCATTACTGGTAAAACATTTTTAAGTTATTTAAACTTGTTAATAAGTCATAATGCGTACCATTGCATATATTAATTAATAATTTTTATGTATTTCTCTTACCATCGAAAGGATACAAGGCGCGACAAGTACCAAGCGGTGGTTGAGCATCTACTTCATCAACGTAATATTCTTCGCCGCCGCTGCCAGGTAGCGACGTCCTTGACTCTCCGAGGCCAGATTCCGGACTGTTCGTGGAACTGTGCATCAGTATAGTAAAGCAAAAGTGTGTACATGTATGTAATTCTTAGTCTAACTTAAAGCAAACTGCAATTATCTAAAGAATATAAAAGTATTTTAAATGTTCACTTTTTAACTAAAAATATGACAAATGTAATGGAAGCAACATTACTTGAAAATGCAATAGATACTGAAATAAAAACGTCAGTTGTCAAAGGAAACGAGAGTATTGTTTCTGTTTTTGTTGGTGTAAAATGGTGGTGATGTCAAGTGTGCGAAAAACTTACGCGTGTGTAGGTTGCGGCGTGCCTGGAGCGCTCTTTTTGTGCACCGGTTGATTTGCATTCGCGTTGCTGACACTCGAATCCGATGCCGATCTTGAGAGACTTTCCTCTCCGCCCGAATGACTCGATCTTCTCGAACTAAGTGGCCGTGTCGCTGAGCCATTGGTTGTTGGCTTCCTCTGCACTTGACTTGGACTGAAAAGTAACAAAACAAAATAATTAAAAATAAAAACAGATATATTAATCCGTCTGTACGATGTGTACTAAGGGTACATGTTAACATAAACACCTTAAATTATTTGCGAATTGAATTAATTTCGATCAACTGCATTTACAGATAATGCCACTTATTACATAGTAACCTTTTTGAAAATCTTTTTTGACATTAATTTTCATTTTATTAAATTAATTAAATAAATGTCATGATTGAAAATATTACGATTAGTCGTAAGCAGGTACTATCTTCTAATGAGTCTTTTTAGCGCGATAAAATTGAAACTAGATTCTTGAAGAATGTATAATGAAAGTAGTATTTCTTACCTTGATAAACCAATTCCAGCTCTCATTGCGTCGTCTAAGTATCCTTTAAATTTGATCAGTTCTGCATTGAGCTTGTCCAACTTTTGATTGGACTGATTCAATTGCCCTTCTATACTCATTGGATCCCCGAGTGCGGGGTTTTGTTCATAAACTCCCTTCATTTTCATAAGACCATCTTTTGCTGCTGTTTCCTGTTGAATCTTCGCTTGTATTTCATCGAGCTTCTGTTGCAATCGCTTTTTCCGTTGATTTGGTGGCAAGTCACTGAAGTCCTCCTTTGCGCCATCCCCATAACCGGGTACATTGTTCTGCAATGTGGAAGGAACATGAAGTCAAAACTGATTACAATGTTTTTACCTGTTTATTCGGCTGTATCAGAGAAAGCTCGAAAAGCATACGAAGCGTGGTGATGCGCATACAAACTAATCGGGTCCTTACAAAGAAATAACGAAGCAGATTTTTTAAAGATCACTACAGTGAAAGTTGAATCATGAACTAGTGGATAAATGAGGCAACGAAGAAGACTAATCATGATCGCGAGATAGTTAATACGTATATTGTAAAAAGTAGGACAGACCTTCAAAGCTATGCACACCTCGATCAACTTCTGTCGTTTGCATGAAACAAATCACAAAAAAGCGCATCATTCGCCAGGTAAATGTGAGATAATAATGACTCTCACAAAGTCTGAGGGTATTTCATTTTAGATAACATTCTGAAACAGTCATACTACTTTTTCCTCTTTTTCCAAATGAAGATTCACACGTTTCAGAATTTATCACTATATGAATATATTTACAAGATCTATTTTTTGGATCAAATTCTGCACGTTTAGAAAATTGTGTCCAAATTTGATCCGTAAGGACGATTATATTATCTACATATAAATATTACATGTACACATTTCAGATTAGCTTATATAAATCTACACTAGAGATAATTTTGAAGGCGGTTGCATTTATAACACACAATCAGTCAGGCAAAAACACAGGCAGACGGCTAAATACTTACTGAAAAATGGGTTTGAATCCGAATTCACACCCCATGGTTGATCGAAAATAAGATGGACCACAGGCAGATCGAGCCGCCCATCAAATTAAAAGAAATTATAGAAGTACATTGAGTTACTATTTCGATTGAAGGCTAATGATGTGTACAATATTCAAAGCAGTTAAAAAATTGTTTATTTTTATAAGAACATCTTTGTTTCAACATTTAATAATAACGTGAAAGTAAGTACAAGAAAATATGTCACTTTATGAAAACAAATTTTTACAAAACATTATTTTTAAATTATATTTAAAAACGCGTTGTGAATGTAAACGATTAAGTGACTGAGAATTATTGAATGTTGTGTACTTATATTTTTAACATTTATGATTTATTTATATCAAACAGCATTTAAAAAGAAAAGAAAATTAATACTTTACAGCAAATTGCTCAAATGGTCTAAATCAAATAATGAGAATCATGCCAACTATCATATCTAATGCACTAAAATATTACGTAACCTATTTACATTCTTGTCATAATTAACATGATTGCAAAATCATATCGTACTCGAAAGTATAGATTACATCTTTAATTACTATAAATTGTTCAAAAGGAAGAAAGGAAACTTGTGCTTTGTCATGTAGTAAAACAGTGTATGCATAAACAAGAGCAAGCCTATCAATAGTCGAGGATGCGAGTATGTACAAGTATACTTAGTAGTTTCAGGTAAACGAAAGAGTGTAAAAAAGCATGCTGTATTTGTTTTACGTGAAGAAATTGCTTTCAATAACATCAAATCAGCTATTTTAGTGCGAATCACATTATCATAGTATCGTTACAGTCAAATCAATTCACTGGATACAGCAAGTTCTTCAGACTTATGATATGATCAAAAGGGAAGAATCGTGGGTGAAATAACAGGGTAAAGAAGTCCAAGAGTCTAATATTGTAAAATCGATGTACCTTGTTGCTACTAAAAATGCCAAAAATGCCGGCTCTTTTTTTAATCTTTCCCCCGGAAACTGTGCCCTTGACCGTGAGATGATTGTGAATTGGCTGCATCGTTGGCTGCGACAGTTGACTATTGCTGTCGTACGTTTTGGCGGCGGATAAATCTTCGAAAGGAATATCACCTGGTGGTTGGAAGCCACTCTTGTATCGCTCGATCACCAGAAGCGTGTCCTGTTTCTCGTTAATCTCGTTTGCGGCCTTTTCGATGCCCTCGAGACACTGCGCAATTATAGGCGCCACCGCCCGCTCTATTTCTACTGACTTCAACATATAATTCCGCATATTCTTTATCCGCTTCTCGTCTAGCTCCTGCAAATGAAATCCGTTTTAGTAACGCGAGCAAACAATTGTCATTATTTTCAACATCCTTTAGCATACTGTGGCATACCTGCAAATGCTGGAATACTTCAGGCATCGCCGTATGGTAATGCTGCGTTTGCATGTCGTTCGTCTTCTGCAACTGATTCGCGTACTCCGTTTTCGCCTCCTCGCTTTGTTGCGTTTTTAGCGTCATATTCATTTTCTGCTTCTCGACCTGTTGCGCAACATTTGCAAAAAGAAAAAAAGAACGTATTAAACCTGTACTTAATTGCAGATACGTAAAAATAGCGTGATATCTTTGAATCAAAGCATGCGAGAAAGAGCAAGGCTGAAAGACTAACCTCTGCCCTGGAAAGATTATAATCGGAATCGGCCCTCTTGTAATTCTCCAACGCTCTTTCCGCCTCACGGAATGCCTTCTCGTACGCCTTCCTCGCCCGTTCCAGGTTACCGATTTGCCCGGTAAGTGTCGCTCTGAGCCTCACACCTTCCTGCAGGTGTTTCTTACGATCCTCCTTGAATTCCTTAACTAAGATATTGAGCTCGCGCAGAACGTTGGCTTGAAGATTTTCAGCGATTACTTCGCGCTGGCCGGCCTGATCATTCACCTCGTTTAGCTCCAGTTTAAACGCCTGACACGTACTGTATCTGCAAAGAGAATCGCTGCTTTTGAGACGACGAACAATTTAACGTTCCCCGTAAATGAGCTTATGAATAAGCGCGGCTGACAAAAGTCTATATTTAGAGCATTAGTCCGCGGATGTATCGTTCGCGATAATAGTTACGATTACTCCGATATTCAGTTTCTGTCCGTCTAAATCATCGCAAATGTCGATTATTCGTACCCAAGCGAGGGACGACTCGGCGCAATTATATCGAAAATATGTCATCTCTCGCGGGCGTAATAACTAAGGTATACGTTCCAACAACTTTCTCAGCCGTCGTGAAAAATGCGAAACAGGATAATTTAATGTTACAAGTTTGTGTATAAGTGAGTGGTTAATCATTGTAAGGAGGGTATTCTTCTCGTTGCACGACCGCTTCGAGAGCTCGTAACGAGGACTTCGCATAGTACGTTCAAGAGTGTCACTGAACTATTATAAAACGTCCCACGCACAGTGATAAGCGAACAGCTTCTGTTTTACATCGTACGACAAGCATTAAAGTAATCGGTCCTGACCAACGTTTTTGATTTCGAAACTCAAGTGCACGAGAGATTATTCTATTAGTTTGAAAAGGTTTTTGAATATCGTGCAGCTACACGTCTAACGCTAGAAAACTACTGCTTATTAAACACGTAATTATAATCGACTTATCCATATGCAAAGTGATGTTTAATCTTGTTATGATAATTTAATGGTAATTATTATTGTTATGATTCTATGAAATTGCTCGGTTAGCGTGGAAAAGTAATGATCGCAAACGTGGTATTTCGTCTTGTAACAACATTAGTCATTTTTATGTTTGCCCAGGAAGTAAGTGTATAATTAAATTGGAAATTACAAGTCGTAATTATGCCGAAGAAATACTTACTGATAATCCTCTTCCTCTTTCTTTTTCGGTTGATAACTTTTAACAAGCCGCCTGTAAAAGAAGAACAAACATGTTTAAATTTGCAAAGTTGAACTGAATTATAAACAACGTCTCGTTAAGTGCATTTTGTACAGTTGTGACGTCTAATTAAATATTACGTTTCGAACAAATTCTTAAATATACGAAATATTACATGTTTAAGATAATAAGAAAAACGTATGTACATGGATAATTAACGAATATGTTTTTTATAATAACCAATAAAATAATCGATTGTATGTAAGTGAACATTAAAAATATACACATTTCCCAACGTACGTTCGTATTGTTATAATTAAAAAAAAAATGATGGGAATTAATTCATTCGGACAAACTGAATTATATTAAAAAGATTCACACACAAGCTATTTTTAAAACTGAGCATTCAAAAAATGAAAAATATTCTCCTGAAATTAATTTCACACTATGTGAAATTCAGATTTATTTGCGTGTACATATATCACGTTCATTAAATCTCAATGACTGGCCAGTTTGAAAGGACTGACTAATATTAATTCAGCAACCATATGTTAGTTCCGACCGAAATAAAGTTTTTTCATTCCACGAACATGATAGGTTTTGATACTTTATGACTTCCTATCAAAAGACATGGTTCTACATCACACTGAATATGACTCGAAGCAGTGTAATTTTTTATTAACAAGCCAATCTCCGTCTAATTATTACTGCACATTACGACCAAATAACATAATCAGTTATGGATGTTCCATAACCACGTTATTATTAGTATCGCTGTGCTACAAAATAACGGCTCGAGACGTTGTCACATTAATTCTCATTGTTTTTTCATAAGCGTGACCCAGAATATTAAATAACACTTTCATTATGATTTACAAGGCAACGCGTCTGGGCTACGTATCGGGAGCGTCCAAACTTTAGACGTGATACGTCGCCCTTTCGTCCGGGCTATCCGGTCGGGATAAAAATCACAGCCGAGCAATGTCGTTTAGCAAAAACATGACACACCATAGCAGGACGTCGTTTTGAGCGATTCGCGCGTGGGTGTGCGGCCCCGCTTATTTGGCAGTGCAAGGGAAATCTAAAGTGATTCGAATTGCGCGCTTCGTGTTATTCCACTCGCCGGAAGCTGAAAATTAAGCGACGATCCGTAATGTACAGCCAAACACATCAGACGGTACAGCGCGGTTTGTTTACTTTTCGCGGTACAAATAAACCAAATTTCAATTTTGACTTTAACATGCTCCCAAATTCCCTCTGACGGCTCAATAAACGGATTACTGTAAAACGTGAAGGAAGTGAAATCACGTGCTCGATCAAGAAAAGCGAAGCGTTAAATGACAAAAACCGATAAACGAAAAAGTACTTTTTAGCGAAAACCAAGACGAAAGTTATCGCGGAGAGTGTTCTTTGCTTTTCTAAATGCGCAGCGAGGCTCTCGAGGTCGGTCAAAGTCGGTATAAACAGAACTGTTTTGTTCTCCCAGATACGTTGCACGGACACGCGTATTATAACATCAAGATGTGTGGCACGAGCTCCTCGATTTATGCATGGTTGAATGAACGTATGCGGAATCGGCACTCGCGTGTTCCACACGCGAACAGCGCGAGTCGTTTGCGGCAATAAAACGGACTGATGACGAAAATTGAAACTTTTCGTTAACGATTCTTTGTCTCGCGTTCGATTGCGGCAATAAAACAACTTCTTCGATCGCGTACACGAAGGTTTGCTGTTCATTTTTCCTAAACACGATATACCGTAATTCGTAAAAATAACAAAAATATATTGGGTGGTGTACAAAGTCTCCACCGTTTTTGCCACTAGATTTGCCACAAAAAAAACGGCGGTGACTTTTTACATCATCCAATATATTGCTTTTTCTGAAAATAGAATTTTTAAGCCGACGCGATATTTTTATACTTTCGCGTAATGTATAGTAATGACGATACGTGCATGTACCACAGTAACCGGCATTCATGAGACAAACAAGGGGGCCTTTAATACAATATTACCGGCTCGCGTCCGTGAACTCGCATGGTGCGTTTAGTACCTATGTTGGTACAGGTCGCCGACGGCGGTTTTGCGGCCGATGCTACTGGGCGCGCTTATTGTCGGCCTTTTTTTAGAGCGATTCTTTATTCGCGATCCTTCCCACGCAACCGAGGCCAAGGCTCTTTTCCAAAATACTATAATACACGACGCGGGAACAAAGGGTATTATCAAGCATTGCGTATTAGAACCCATAAAGATTACAATGCAAGGTAGAGCATAATTGCGAGCGTAATAAGCTGCCCGCGCTGGGACTTTTTTTTATTAACGAGACAAGTTTATTGGCAATAGGGTAAGATCGTTGATAAGCCGATTCTCACACGTACCTTAATTTGGCGGCGTATTCCTCCTCTATGTTGCATCGGTCACGAATAAAGTGGCCGTACCTTTCCAAAAATTCTATCCCTTTCTGCGTGTGCAGGGACAGATTTTCGAACTGGTCCTGAAAATGCGATGAAAATATTATTGTCAGTACGAGATGGTAATCCATGTTTGCATTTCTTTATTTAACCAGTTTACTGTAATTGTCATGTCTTGTAAATGAAAGAATAGGCCGGACGTAGTAACAAACTTAATACTTTGCAGCTAAAGAAATGTATAGTAATTCATACGGTGATACAAGAGCCGTAAAGTAAAATTGCGATAAATAACACTCAGACATTTATGGAACGTCGTGGCTCGCGAGCGGCGTTCACGTTCGCAAACCGACGTGGCGCCAGCTCAATTCACCCCATTTTTGGAAAAACATACAAATAATTCGAAATCCGGGTAGTTTTGCAATAGTAGAGTGGTGGTAGATAAGAGCGATAAAGAGTGCTGGTGAATTTTATAAAAGACTGGGGACCAAAGATGAAAAATTGGAACGGTCTCTTGAAAAAAAAGGCATTTAAATTCGAAAGTGCCATGATTTGGGCACAGATACGAACTTATCGTTCAAACGCATATCATATAGTGTGAAAAAAAGAAAGAAAATGTTCAACAATTTTCAAAGTATGTTTTCGGTTTTATCCCCATCACATTCCGCATTCAATTTTGCTCGAAAAATCAACTTCGGATTTGACTTTTGATTTACACACCAACAGATAGATCTCGTCGCGTATATCAAGAATTACCCCTCATTTTTGCCCCTCTAGTCATCAGGGGCGAAGATATTCAAGAAAAAGGGGATAAATTATGTGATGGTGGCGCCATCTACCGACTTTCTCAGTTTCCACGCTGTAACTTTTTTCTATTTGGGAATATCAAAATGAACGATGCACCATCTTATTCCGGACATTGAGACCTATCAAACGAGCTAAAGCAAGTCAATATCAACCAATAATACGGTCTTCAGTTACGGTTATTGTATCAATAGTTTCACTTTCACCCCCACCATCTTCCTCTTTT
>JABFPT010001954.1:0-11499 GCA_022817245.1 Nixonia krombeini
ACATTTTTGGCATTAGGGAAGTATGTGTGTAAGTACATTCGTATACATTCTACGTACATTTTCTTATTGAATAGCAGTTCCCGATGCAGGTCCTTGTGGCTGCTGGAGTTCAAGCACGGATTATAAGGCTTTCGTGGCAGAATGAAACCGTCCGGTCCTATGTGAGGAGCTGGCGGCGGTGGCGGTGGGACATCCAACACCGGAGGCATTTCTCTACCTGCAAAAGTCAATTACATAAAGATTATGACGGCGAAGGATTCGATATGCGAGCCTAATTCTGTGAAAAAGAAAGCTGGTTTCACCAAATTCAAATAATTGCACTTTCTACCATTCCCGTATTCGTCGGCGTCAAACAATCTTTTTCGTAGGACGAATTTACGACCGTTACATCGAACCAAGTTTATACAATTTTTTTTTTAAACTAATTTTATACCAATTCTAATATCAATTTTTGAGGAATTTTATAATCGATTTTGCACCAACTTTGCACCGATCGCCTAAAATCACAAAAAATGATAAAAAATAAAATTTGACCTTCGAAGACAGCGATTCTTGCCCGCACCGAACCCTCCACTTGCATAGTCGCATATTCCACTAACAAACTCCCGCGACTTGTCCCTCGGAAGCAACAACGGTATATGCGTACATAATCAAACCTCGTCGAGCTATATTTTTGTGTAAGGCTTCGCGTACTAATCGGATATAAAAAACTACGGGCAGATAGTGTCCATGACCGCCTCAACACCTTTACACGTTACTTTCCACTCGGGTGAACAATCTACGTCCAGTCCTCATTCATCGTTCCTCGATAACGCTTTTCTGCCGAACGATAAAACCAGCCCGCGCATTATGTCCCCCCTCTCTCTCGCTCTCATTATCATTCCCATATCTCCGTCTCACTCTGCCCTTATATTCCCCGATTGTTTACACAGCGAGCCTTGTTCCAGCCGATCGCCAAGAAAGTGGCGATTAACGATCGTAGATTTCCTTTCCCGCGTCGGCGACAATCGCAACGAATATTTACGCTCGTTTTACGATTCCCGCTCGCGTTATTTCCGATCTACTTCAGCGGCAATTTCACTTTTGCGCCGTCCACCATTACACCTTCGCCGCGGTCGCTTCGTTATTGGCCGTTTGCGGAAAAGTCGTTAAAGGCGAGGACAACGATGGAAGAAAATGAAAAATGGTACAATGATACAAAAAAAAAAAAAAAAATGGCAGAGATGGAAAACATGGCGGATGTGAAGTCCTGCTGAAAAGTATGTTTCTGGATTAACCGCGTATATGAAAGCTGGTTATTAATTCGCCTCATTTTTCGATGCCGCGTAAATGACACGACATCGAACTTTCCTAAGTCCCTTTGTTCGATAATTACGATCGTGTTACGGGTAAATACACACGCGTGGCAAAAAGTCAGGTGAAAAAGTTCGCGTTCGACGTAACTGTCAAGTTTCGCGTAATAATTACAAGCTGCGTGTAACAATTATGTAAAAGTATCACACAAATGGTTTTAAATGCGAATAATTACAATGCAGCCTTTCGTACAAGTGTGTACGCGAATGACGTTTGTTTACACTTCAGTGGAAAAAAAGTGGAGGAATAATCTATGGTTGTTCGAAACATTTAACCATACAATCGCTATTTTTTACCGTTATTTTTATTGTTTACGTTACGAATAACTGTACAATTAAGCGTTAATTAGAACATAAAAGTCGCGGTGAACAAAATAATTTACTGCCAATTGGAATCGTTGTTTTACAACAGTCTTTCAAAGCACAAAAAAAAAGACGATGAAAAATTAATTTCATGAGTACTTGGACTATTTAAATAATTATGCAATTAATTAAATACGTTAATTAAGCGGCGTGATTGATCATATAATTAACATTAATCAAAACCTGCCTTGTTTCTTACCTCGTTATAAATTAAAATTGTCTACAAAAAAGTGCAATTTGCAATTAAGAATGGTAATTACGATTAAAATTATAACTGTTATTTCACAATTGTTTATTTTCCAATGTACAAAATGATTAGAAACAACTCCACGATTTTCTCTAATACGCAATTTCGCGTAATTAACTGTTTACGTTACTTGCTAAATTTGGTTAATTACCGTCGATTAATATTCACAACCAGCAAAAAAGTTAGATTAAATAATTAAAAAATTAAATTACATTATAGAAGTAATATTAAATAATTTCAAATACGGACGAAACAATAAGCACGTTTCGTAATAATGAAATACATTTACATGACATTACAATCGCAAACACGCGATGTTTTTGTTTTCTTTCGCCGTGTCGATTGAAACGCGCGTGCATTTTTTTCCCCGCGCATGCGCATTGCCGTACAATTATCAAACTGGAACACTGGCATTTTCGTGGCGAACGCGTCGCGTTCCAGCACGTATGATCATCGGGATTAATTATACATGCAGTACTTTGTAGCCGACTAATTAAATGAATCGTGACTTTCGTGTTCCTGGCAGAAACCGGATATTTGGATGATTTGATTTTACGAGCCGAAAGTGAAACTCCCGCGTGGAAAATATAACAAGGTTCGTAAAAACCGCTCGAGTCGGTGATTGTTTAATTGCTGAAATATCTCCTTGGCCGAGGGGAATATTTAATATATAATAAACGATGGTTAAGGAGCAAAGAATCATGGCAATAATGGACAATGATCGTTTTAAGTAGCGAACAATGGCTGGTTTGGTCAGTTCATAAGTACAACGTGAATCATCATAAGGACTAATTATACACTTTTGCAATAAATCACCAGTTCCAGACTTTTATATTTACTTATTAATTTTTAATTATAAGTAAAATTTGTTTTCTCCTACGTGAAAAAAAAAATTTACCGACATTGGTGAAATTTCTTCTTTATCCGACAGTTACTAGTTATTTCTCATTTGACGATATTCGAGGTAGAAAATCCGTTTCTCAATTTTCAATTTACTTTTTATTTTTTTTTTACAAAAGAAAGTTGACATTATTTACATTGATTTGATATACACTGATTTTTTTTATGTAGAATTTGTAATTTTTCTACGCTTGTTAAGAAAAGTAACGTAAATTCAGGCTGTTTTCCTGGCTCGGAGGATGCAATCATTCAAATGAGGCGAGACAAAAAGTGATGATAAATCCTGCGCAGTTTCGAGAGGGGAAAGGGATTCCGATGCGTGAGATGCTCACGTTGACAGTCGTGAGAAAATGCGGGGAGTGTGTTAACCCCGTAGTAAAGCGGGGGGGGGGGGTGAGGGGCGACGCGAGCGCTCGTTCCACCGTCGGACTTTAATTGAATGAAATTAAATATCACCGTGAAACTTTTACGATGGATCGTGAACGCGACAGGAAAATACTCCAAATAACATTCTTATACTTTGAATTTCCACCGAAAATAAAAACGTCGCTATGAATCAAAAATCATATTCGAAGTATACTTTTAATCCTTTGCATTTAAAAGCTTCATTTTTTTTGTTACTTATATTTTGAAATGAGCAGTTGTACAATGTTATTGACAACGTTGACGATAATCGAACGGTTTTCAAAATGGCGGCCCGAAAAATCTCCAATGAAGAGTCTATTTTAAATTGGCGCATTTTTTGTCACGCGGGCAAAGTGCGAATAAACGAAGAGAAAAAAAAACCGGACGTGGTTGATAGAAAAACGTTTCAGTAGTGAATTACTGGCACTCACCGTCGCTCGAGACGTCGTGGTCGCTTTTCTTAATGCCGTTAGCAATCACCTGGAAAAAAAAAAATACGTTTTACTCGCAAGTGCAAATGACGAGTCGCGCGGTTTTGCCTCCGCTCGTCATTCAACGGCGAAAGAAAATACAGCGGGTCGGTTGGGAATGTGGTCGTAACTCGCCTATGTTCAATGTTTCTTTAATATTGACACTGAACTTTCTAATAATCCGGTGCGCGAAAAAGGCTCGTAAAAGAAGGCAAAACGCAGGCTGCGAAAAACGGTACACTTCGAACGATTGGCGCCTGCGAGCTGCAAAATTCACACCGAGTCACTTTTCCATATGTCGCGAATTTACGAAACATTTGAATGGCAGTTTCGCGCGAAGTTAAATCCGTCATAAACGGTCATTTTTTATTCCTTGGCAAAAACTCGTAAACCGCGAATACAACGTTTATTACGGTAATTGCAAAGTAATTGTTTAGTTCGCAAAATTAAATTTCTGGTTGAATAACCTTAGCTCGATTTTTTATTATGCGATAAAGATTGACAGAGTTATCGTTATGTTGTTCCGTAGCAACTGGAAGTGAGGTTATGTTTAGTATTATATTTTTCAACTTTTTTTTTTTTGATATATTAAAAAATATGTAGTCGACTTTTCGCACAGTTTAAAGCGAGTGTGGAATTTTATTGTCAGCTCGCGCGTTTCATTATAATGCATAATGTTGTATCAAAGAGAAAAAAAACTCGTTTTACAGGGGAAACCGCAATTGAAAGCAACGACGAATAATCCGCAGGATCGAGCTCTCCAATGGCACAGGCGTGAGCGTGCATATTTTGTGTACAACGAGATGCCGCACGCGTTTTATCGCACGGGCAATAATCCTCGGTAGCGGGAATCGAAAGTCCCGACGTTACGTTATTCCTTTCAATACTCGTTACGGACGATTTCGCTCGAGAAGGCTATTACTGTCGTCGTAAATAAATTCGTCATACAAATACATCTGTATTTCGCCAGGCACGCGCTCCTTCCACGAAACCTGGAATACAACGGCCTGTCGAAAGTGACACGAGTGAGGGGAGGGGGTAGGGGAAGGGAGGAGGGCGAGAATAAAGCGATTGACTTCTTTATTGCGATTCGTGGCACACAAGAAATGATCTGCATTATGACCAGTGAGATTTAAGATTGTCAGGAAGAAAGTGAAAACGCAAGAAAAGGAAAATTTATAAATTCACATATTACACACGTATAAACTCGTTTTGTACATGATACAATTATACGCACATTTAGATCCCTAATTAAACTTACAATATATTTGGATATACATATATATTTTTATTTACATATTTTAAGTTTGTTAATAAAACAAAAATTCCTTATTTTTCTCCTTCAAATTGAAGCTTTAAATGACTAACGTAGTCTCCGAACGAACTATGAATCCTATACGTTTTCCTTCGTCAGACCGTCCCAATGGCAAATTATACAATTAGCTTGATTGTATATATCTCTTTGGCAGCGTTTATTTAAATTAATGATTGTCTAAATAAGACTTTTTACCGCCGCTGGAAAGTAGAAATTACGCAGTCATGTTTCGATCGTGTCATCTTGCGAGGATCGGCGACACGCTATTTGCACGTGTACTCCCCGTCGAACGTGCTTACAACGCGGATTGAACGCTACCACTGTTAACGGCCGAGGGACAAGACGATCCATTGTCCGATTGCGGAAGGAAGTCGATGGCAGCTAATATTTCTATCGGCGTTATCGCGCAAACTGTTGACCCCTGACGAATGATTACGGAATTGGGTCAATAATTGTTTCGACGGAAAAAAAATATTACTCGAATCATTAACAAAGCAATCAATTTATCAACGCTCATTTTTCATCGTCGTCAATTCATTATTCGTATTCGGGACAGAAATTTGACGAATCACACTCTCGACAAACATGCGGTAGAATTTACTGGAAAGCAGAGAAAAAGACGACGCGAAACATCTGCGCCGTAAAATCTGTCGCATTTGTCGTAAACCGTGAAATCCCGCCGAAAAGCGCCCGGGCCCCGGAACATCTGTTTCTCGCGTTACACGAGAATTGCCGAGCACGGCCGAACCGCTGGCCGGAGCTTGGCAGATCCGTTAACGCGCCGAAACGTTCACTTTTGCCGAGGAAAATAAATGTCACGTGATTATCTTGATCGAAACTCCGCGAATACGAGGCACACCGCTCCATTTGCTCCTCGGCGTTGCCAGCTTCGCGAATACTTTGCCGGTGAATTTCGCAAGGTTAAACAACGTGAAAGCCGGCCATATCGAATTCCAACCGCGGGAGCTCCGCCATTTCGACATATACCCGATCGACGGAGATAATCGAATCGACCGAAACGAGAAAACATGATCGATGTTTTACGATACACGGTTCGGGTACTCGAGTACCGTACTCGAGCCCCCTGTTCGCAATGCGTATCCGCGAGTGGAAACGACGAGCGGCCTGTTCATCGGCTGCTCGCGCCGTGTAACGGGTCCCGCCCCTGATGTTCGCGTATATACGCGAAGCCCGCAACAACTCGGCAACAGAAAAGCCCGTGTTACACAGGCGCGTTACCGGTGACGTTCGCACGTGTGCGATCCGAGTCTCAGTGGCGAGGCCGAGGCATCCAGCCGCGTGGTAGCTCTCTTCTCGCGGATTTCCCGCGCGCGCTTGATTAATTTAACAACCGGAAACGGAAATTGTCGACTGACGGTGGATTCATGATCGACAAGAAACGCGCGATAACAAACGGTCGACGGGGAACGATTTATCAGCGGTTTTTACGAGCCGAGCGGTGTATCAGGAATGCATAAAATTATGTTGGAAGGCGCTGCACGGCGTCTCGGTTAATTTATGATTTTTTCCCTCCAACTGACGAGTCTTTGACCGATCATATGGCCCTGCCCCGTAGAAAACGTTTCAGAGAAACAAGTGAAAGTGACAATCGGATAGAGGCTCGTAAATCTCTATCGGTTTCTATTCGCTTCCATGGACTCAATGTCATTCTAATCCGTTTCTATGTGAATTTTTTGCAACAATGCAATCGGAACTGTATTTTTCATTTCATCTCGTTCGGCTTAATTGCCAAAGCAAGTTTTGCCGAGACATTTTGTTAGCCGATTGCAAGACTCGCGTGTAATTGTTTTTTCAATCAACGTGGCGTCGTAATAGCCGAGAACAATGCGCGGATGCAGCGAGACGCGGTAGCGCGGCTTCCCGTTGAAAACTCGCTACCGAAAGCAACGAGACATCGAATCGGGAAATCGTGGGACTTTCACTTACAAACGTTATCCAACAATTGCATATACGAGCCGTAAAAGTATTCAAATCTCCCGATCGGTTCCCGAAATACGGACACATCGATACGCGAACGATATACGCTTGACTGGAAACATCGACGGGAACTTTCTTCGATAAGTGAGACGGTCAGTTGTTTGCGACACGAATCGAGGCAAAGCCTAGAGATTTCAATAACTGATACGAATTCGTATGTCTCAATGTCACCGTTCGAAGACTTGTAAACAAATGCCGCAGCCGCCGCCGCCGCCGCCGCTCGTGAGAAATCCAGCGAACAATCGAGAGATTCGGTGAACAATGTTTCTCGACTAGAGAACCTTTTTTCCCCCGATGGAAAGTGAAAAACATACATGAGAGAATATAAATAAACTCAAGACGATGAGTCACGTTTTGATGATAATTACGAACGTCATTGCTATCACGTTGCATTCCGGTGCCGAACTGTTGCGCCGAGCAATGTATCGATTTACTTGTTGCATTCGTTATTTCTCCGATCGCGAGATCGTTTACTTTCTTTCCCCCGTCGAAACGCACGAATGAAGTCCACGTTACAGAAACATTTGATACTTATCGATTCGCATAGATTTCGTTCGACATTGCACGAGGTATTTTCGAGAGTATCGAAATTCTGTTCTATTTCCCTATTTCTCTGAAATGCATTTCTGCTAGAATACAAGGTATTTCTCTTCGTGGAAGTGGAATTTTCGTACTACAAATGAATTCTTCCTGCGTCGAGTGAAATTTTAATCGCTTCAAATGCATTCTACTTCTGACAAGTGGAATACTTGTCGCTTGAAATGCATTCCACTCGAGGCAAGTGGAATTCTTATCGCCTCAAATGCATTCCACTCGAGGCAAGTGGAATTCTTATCGCCTCAAATGCATTCCACTTGAGACAAGTGGAATTCTTATCGCCTCAAATGCATTCCACTCGAGACAAGTGGAATTCTTATCGCCTCAAATGCATTCCACTTGAGGCAAGTGGAACTCTCATAGCTTCAAATGCATTCCACTCGAGGCAAGTGGACTACTTTTAATTCAAGTATTATCCACTCACGTCAAGTGGAACACCATTCCATCGTGGGCAATTAGTTAAAAAAACATTTATTCATCACTCGACGTATGAAAATGAAAATGACTCGTCAGTACAAAGTGGGCGTCTTATACACGATAATTCGATAAATATTCAATGCCAGTCACCGCTATTCACATTACATTCGAAACGGTTTTCTCTAAGCTGTTACGCGTATTTCGCAAACGCTATACAAGGCGTGCACTGGCGTTACGGGGAACGTTACTTTTGCAGCGCGAGCACGGCCCGAATCGACGCAATGCGTAAGAATATTCGTATTTATATATTACGCATATACACCATGTTGCAAGCACGTGCGCCTATCGAGGTTGTGTAAGAAACGCTACGAAATTCCGTAACGCGAATGATCAATCGCTCTGTAGTAACAACGCTCCCGTTTAAAGGCAGCGTTCGACGAAACACGCGAGCGACAAGCGACCGTTGTTCAAACGCCGCTGATCCACGAAATCGCGGTATTAATTTATCGGTCATTGGTTAAACGCTCGGCCAAGATAATCAGTGTAAGATGAGCGAGGAATGGAATAAGCGACGATGACGTAATGAGAAATAAACGCAGGCGTTACTACTGTTCCACCGAAAAAGAATCTTTCGGAATCTTTTGTATCGCGCCAATGTTTACACGCCTCAAACGCGACCGTGTTGCCCGGCGAGCGAGTGGTAGGGGATAATCACTTCACACCAGGAAAATCGTTTCGTGCGACTAATCGCCGGGATTTCGTCGGAATGCAAGTACGATTTTATTGAAAGAGCCGAATATTCCGACGGTGTCTTTCATTTGCGCGGAAACCGTTAGTCGCGTGTAAACACGAAGCGGTGCGTCACACTTGTCTCAAACCGTGCAAGAAAAAAGCTCAAATGTGCATAATTAGCAAGAGCTTGTTACTCGTTACATCACACACTGTTTGACATATGACGCATCACTCGATGCGTCATTGTCCACTGTAACGAAGGCAAAAAAAATTATTTTTTCATTTCGACTTCGTCGACGGGACGTTTTCTATTTTATTGCGAGAGCGAACTGCGAGAAATAAATCACTGTGTTATTAGCATAGCGTAATACAGTTTAAACGTTTACATTTGAACAGTTATTTTTTAGTATTCAAACTTTAGCTGTAAATAATCTTGTCATCCCTTTCTGTTTACGACAACGTTCAGCATTGTTTATTACCGGGACCGATAATAACAGTACCGCAAGGCAAGATGGACTATAAAATAAATACTGAGCTGTCTGTATATTTTTAGACTACTTTAAATGCCCAAAAAAGGCTAAAAACAGTACTGCGGAATAATACAAAAAAAGAAACAAATACAATTTTTTGTATCTAATTTTTTGTCCCCGACTATGACATTTATACAGTTATGACGCGTAAATATGAATTATAACAAAAAAAAAAGGATAATTGCGTTAAAAAGTGTAACATTGTGTAACATGTGTCAAATGTAAAATTTGTAACACCCGAAGTTATATACGTGATCGAAGCGTTTCGTCAAAATTTATCGAACTATGTTTTCCTGCTATACCAAAAATGGTAAATTTAATAAATATTCGCCGGAAGACAAAGCATTGTACACAAAAGAAGTCTTAAAAGGTTGTTCGTTTAACGTATTAAATTTGACAGTTTCTACTTACTTGCGACAGATCACGTGATGCGTATGTTTTTTTTTCAAAGTCAACAACTTTGATAGAATTGAGTGGAATGTAAAATATTATTATTACGTTTTACACCACAAAATAATGTCCGTAATCAAACTGTACTGATATCCGTAATGATCACACAATAAGAATCCTTGTTACACAGACGAACGCAAATTGCTCTTCACGGAATAGAGTCTGTTTAAATTTTTAGCCGATCCTACCGAGAAAAATGTTTAAAGCACGCGAGCGTAAACATCGAACTGCTGCTGGCGAGCAGGCTGCACTGCATGTCTATCCTGCTACCTTAAAGCTCAGTTCACACAGTTTCCTCGCGTGGTTCGAAGTGTCGGAAGATATAATTACGTAAACTGAAGCGTATCTTTGTAAATATACATTATTAACATACGCGTGTATCAACACGCGATTGGTTATATAAAAACGTTAAATTCCAAATTGAAAAAATCTAATTTTTACACGCCTTTAAAATAATAATTTTTTGTATACAGTATTGAACGAACGATATAGTTATAACCAATATATAATAATTTTGTATATTTGCAAAGTGTACTCGAGTATTCGTGAAACGTACGTCCTACAGAATATTTTTCCTAAATTCAAATATCGTAGCGAAGATCCTCATCCCGTACAAGTATGAGATTAACGCACTTTTCTGCTTGAAAAAGGTTCTGCACAAAGGCAGATGCAGCTTGATGGAAGAAAGAACCTGTTGCTGTGCCAAACCTGCGCCCACACCTGCTCCTAAATCAGAATCGAGGATCGACCGTGAGGCCTCGACTGGTGGGGTATTTTAAGAATTCGATTACGTATTAAGCCTGGAATCAGGCTCCTAATGACTTTCGGAACTAAAAGGATTTAGAAAAAGCAAGTCTGTCACGTGACATTTTAAGGACTGTGGTATCCGTATTTTCATTGCAAACATTCTCGGTAATATCTACTCCCAGTTTGAAATGTGAAATTTTCCAAAAGCGTATATCCACAAATGTATAGTTATATCCATAAGTGTATATGTATATCCATGAAGTATAGAACGTATGTATACAAATGTATACCCTTCCTCACAGAGAAACCAAATCACCTATTTTTCCAAAATTGTTACTTTAATACGTATATCAAAAATATGTGAGTAATAATGTAAATTGCAAAACTTCCATAAAAGGTAAAATGACTTACACCCTTGATGGCACTGGACGAAGGCACTTTGGCAATCAGTTCTTTGTAAAAGTCATCAAGCCTCTTCCCATTTTCTACATCGGGTTCAGTGCACGCGTTATTCTCTCGGTTAGAACTGGTCGAGGCTTCATTACTACTGGCCATTGCGCCTATACAGTTCGGCGTGTCTTTCTCCCTCGGTCGCTGTTGTTTCCGCTGTTGCTTTCTGAAGAATTCCGGATCGCTGAAGCATTTCTCGAGGCTGGAAGCTCGCTGCAAGGTTGTCGGTGAATTCGGGGTGGACTTTGAGAACTCAAAGTTGTTTTTTATGAGATCCTCGGTACTCCGGTCTCGAATTCGTGGTGGATCCTGATCGCGGAACGACCTTCGCTGGCTTTTCGAAATCTCGCACATTATTCCCAATGTTTCTACGGGGAATCAAATTCCGACACGTTTTTCGAAAGTTTCGAATTGCACTTGACCTACAATGTAAAATTACACCGTTATAAATATTCATATTGCAGATACAGGCATTTTTTAAAAACTTAATTTCCAATCGATTATCGACTGCTCTATTAAAAAAACG
>JABFPT010001957.1:7782-21271 GCA_022817245.1 Nixonia krombeini
CGACTATTCGTCGTCTTCTCTCGTGGAAAGATTTCCTTCAAGTATCAGGGGACACTTGTTGAATGTTTAGATAAGACGTGCAGCTAAGAAACCACTTGTTGCGCCCCGCCAGTTTCCTAAGAAACGTACCTTCCGTCTAGCGATAATGTCAAGGGCGATTCCGTCATTTCCGTCAATCATTCTTCACTTTCCCAGTATTTTCGTGTTACGACTGTTTTATCGGAAAATTATCATTTTCATTCATCGCACTGATATTTTGCGTTCCAACAAATGACACACTCTCGAGTACGATTTAGGTACATAGATTTTCTGTAATATTGTAAATAGTTATCTCAGCTAGTCGACATTTGCAACGGCGAATATTCAAATGAAGATATCTCGGTGCGCGTTGTTCCTTTATCTTTTCCTTCCAACAAGTAGGCGAACTTGTGTAATTAGATGAAGGGGCGTCTCATGAGGCCACGTGTTTGTTGCGACTCCAGACACAACGCCCACGTTTGATATAGTTGAAAACGACTTGCTTTCTACTGACGCCTGATTTTTTTGGTACATAAATCACATTTCCTTATCGCCGTTCAAGAGCGACACGTGCCAAGTCGAGAAGCGTCACGATACACCCAGTGAAATCACGCGTAAAAATTACGTTTCAATTATTTCAAACTTACCGTACATTTTGATTCTTTAATTTATTCCATAAAGCAGTACACGCGAAATAAAACTTCCCATTTTTTGACATACGTGTATTTTTTCAAAAGCGACTTAACTATTTATAGATACGTAACTAACTTTTAATCGAAATAAAAATATCGATAATTAAGAATTGATGAATTCCGTTTTTGAAATCATACAAATTGAACTTTAATTTGCTTCCAATTTGCAGCATGATAAAAAAATAAGCAACGGTATTTGACGCACGGTTAACGTAAATGTTCAGTCGTGTTTTTTGACACGGAATAAAAAACGAGTTATCATTTCACCTTGACTCCGCTAAGTATCGATGTTTGTTTTTTTACCGGCGTAAAGTTTAATACGATTTTAGAGTCGATTGAACGTTGCGGATAGAGGACAATGGCGCTCGCTTAAATAATTTATTTAGCGACGCACCGATCGTGCGACGCGTATATTCAAGATTTCATTGTGGCGAAAGAGAGACATCGGCGACAAACGCGTACAAATGGCAAAGAGACCTCTGGAATATATCGAGTATTGATTTTCTTTGGCGCGAGCTTTCGGCGCTGGTAAGTGAGAGACGGCGCGGGAGGGGATCGATTAATATTGGCAACAAATACGAAAACTTCCAAAGGATCTCACGGGAATGACTTTTCCACACACGCCGTTGATAAGATGCGTCACTGCGGGCCATTTTTCGACACGTGGACCGTCGACGAAATCGTCCGTGTACGTCGATATGGAGGACAAAGAGGAAAAAGGCAGCAGAGTCGACTCTTTTCCATAATTCTATATCGCGTGGAATAATTTTTTCCGGAAGAGATTTAACAACCAGCAAACGATTGGACGAATAATAACAAAGTAAACGGAATAAACAATGGCGCTTGGCGGATATGCGACGCTCAAGTTTAGTACACTTCGCCGCTGGGAGTACCAATAGACTGCCGAGAAAGAGAATTGGGCAAGTGCGGAGTGAAAAGGAAAGGCGAGGAATAGCTAATACATCACAAACTTAAGGACAAAGAGGAGGATGTCACGGCTGCTCCGGCAGATCCGCCCGCGAACCCGCGTGGAAACTTTGGCTATTTGTTAAGTCTTGCCGACCGAAACTGTCTCAGGATCTCGCATCGAACAAAATTATACGAACCCTGAGAGCACAGCGCGCGTTTCGCATTCTGTCATTTCATGCAGCGTGACAATCCGGCCAAGATTCGTGAAAGTGGATGACGCGGCAATGCTTTTCAGCCTGGCGGCGTGAATTTTGTGAAAAGCCTCTTTCCAGTCCGCCATTTTGTTTATCCGCTACGTCCCCTCGTTGTTCACCGGACAAGTAAATTCAATTCCGGACGGGGTGTTTCTGACTTGTTGATTAAATCGTGTCATCGCCGACGATTCTTGACGCGATTTCGAAAGTCGCGTAATAACGATACGCAAAAGTTCGTCCGATACACACTTGCCGGGCTTTTCAGTTGTCAACTCGGTATTGTACAGCGAGGTGCGGCTTGCGGTTGGTTTTTCAATCCTGACGACGACGTTGCCCGGAGCGGCATTGGCGAAGCATGCGAATCTTGCGCGTGCATAATTTATCTAAAATTTAGCGCGAAAAGTCTAACAATCGCGGCGCTGATAAGCCAAAATGAATTTTCTCTACTCGCGATAGGCATCGACGGGAATAAAACGAATATATAACAAATAATGTTCTCTGTATAAAAAGTACATCGATATTTCTCTGAGATAATACTTTTTTCGTTGCTGTAACAATTGTTGCGTGTACATAGCAAATATAACGCAAGAAAAATTTGTGCACCAAGATGAGTCGACGAGACAAATAAAATCGAACGGTACAAAGTATTTGTTCAAGTACTGCCGTGAAAAGATCACGTTTCGCGATACTTACTATCGGTATTACCTTACTCAATATACGCGTATTAAAAAAAATGAAAATCTTATGTATGATTTTCAGACGTTTCAAAACAACGCATTCAAAATGTTATCAAGGCTGCAACAAAATCACATTTCGATGCATGATTTCCCGTTGAAAAAAAGCACTCTACCGTATTTTAGCTCACATTCATTAACGTTTATATAACCGATAGTTATCGAGTTTAAACGATGAATGCGTTCTCAAAAATCTGAGGAATTACGATCAGCTCATTACATACACTCGGATTGCTTTTTACATGAAGTGTATACGCAATACACATTTATATATATTCTATATATATAAGTTATAAGGTGATTATTGCAGTAGTGTTTATCGCGATTATTGCTGTACCTACGATACACGCGCGTTAATCAAACAACTCTAAATGACGAATTACTTGTTGAAAATGATATTGCTACGATATTCAGGCGTGATCGTTTTCTGTTTCAGGGAACGGAACATTCACATCTCTGCAGCAACGCTCAATTGTAAGTTTCACTTGAACTTCTTACACGCGTTAACGTCAACAATGCAAAACTGAATAGCGGAGATAAACACGCGTGCTTTATACCTTCATTCCAACGAACTTCCTACGCTTTCTCTCTCAATCAGCCGAATTTCAGATCGAGAATGTCGCGTTGTATTCGTAAAGGGGAGTAAACCAGCGTTTGTCCAAACGACGATTAATAAATAGGCGAAATGTGGTAATTGAACGAATAGCGTACGTAATGCAATTATTTATCGAACCCGTCCGAGTAAAGTCCCATCGCGGGCGATTCGCAAGGATTGCAGGAATTGAATATTAGCAAGTTGGTTGTAACGCGGTGTATATTTAACATCGATCGCCGACGCGAAGTCTGCGAAAAGCGGATGAAAAATGCTGTGTTTATCCCTGCTTATTTATCGAGTAAGTTGACGCCGTAATGAAGGAGCTATTCAGGCCGGCGAGTTTTTCTCAGCGCTACGCCAATGCATTATTCATACACGCGGAGCTTGATAACACAAGCTTTAGGGGGTGGTGGTACTTGATGGCGGTTGCGGGGGCAGTAAACCGAGCCGGAGACGCTCTAAGGTACATAATCATGCTTGCTGATTCCTTTCCTAATAAAAGTCTCACTGTCACCGAGCTCAGCGAGCTCTACTCCCTCAAATCCGCCTCAAATCTGCCGTCATCGTCTGCCCGTATATGAACGCTCGTAACAGAGACAAAAGTGCATGCCTGCAGCAAACGCGATGCACCCTTGGTTGCTCGCGAGCTCGCCGAGCCTCGCCTCGCTTGGGGAAAGGAGTACAAGGGGTAAGACAAAAGAGGTCCGAGAATTACGAGTCGGATACGGGTCAGAAATGCTTTGTGATGCATCATTTGGAGTTGCAGTTTTTTTCAATCTCTCGATTACGTCGCCAGAAGACTATTTCTGCTGATGCTAATCGCGACATTAAACGTCTAATCACGTGCCAAGGCCGTTCTCAAGTCCACCCTCGGACCTCCGCCGCGCCTAATTAATTCCGTCCTGCTGCCGCTCCAAAGGATCGCCTCGATTCACCGGAATCGTAAAAATCGTCCCCTTTATTAATAGACGTTGGAGAACTGGCGTGACGTCAGTCGATGGAACCTTGACGGAAAGCGACATGCGGCGCTCTACAAATCCATCGATACGGCGAGATAAGATTAGCGGATAAGCGTACGGCAGACAATCTGCCGATTACCGGAGACGTCGAAAGCAACGCGTCGTCAATGATATCCGTGGACCAAGTTCGGTGAAACGCGAGCTTAGCCAAATTTGTGGGGTACCTCGGTGGGAAAATGCGCGGGAAATGATTGGAAATATGCAGCCGTTTCGCGTACCAGTCGATCGGATAATTTGCCCTCGTTAAAAGAGTGAAAGTTTGGAAATCCCAATGCGCGGCATATTAACTTGATTACGCGGCGCTTAATACTTAAAACTGGTTAAAATTGTTTAATGTCGCGTGTCGTTTAACAACGTTAAACTGGGTATATGTACACTGTAGTATTCGGTACACAGCGAAGTTTTCGTTAACGCCGCGTCGGTCATCGATGACCATTGCATAATGAGATGGTAAACAAATTGCGTGGATGGGCAGTCATCCGCAATACGTTTGCCGTCAAATGCGTTAAATAACGCAATCATTTTGCCAGATTGCGGTTAGACGAGGGGGGAAAAGCGACTCGCCGAACCGTCGACGATTCAATTTCGTTCGACGCGTCTTGCTGGAAGCGCCACGCATCGTGTGCCGAGATTTACACGGCGCATTGTTGCCTTAACTACGATTGTTGCGAATCCAACAAAATCCCGGTGAATGGCAACGCCATGAATGAAATTTCGTTCGACCGCATTGGCGCAACAACTTTATTCCGTATCGGTATTTAAAGGTCTTTTAAATCGTGGCTCCGGGGTTCGTGTCTTGCATTAAAAGCCTCTTAAAGAAGGCGAAACATAAATGGAGAACAGATGGCCCGACGTGCCCCTCGAACCCGCAGGCCGATGCTTTTCTACCTGATGCCACGAACCGATTCCGCCCCCGCATAATAACGCGGCCACTTCGGCGGTTGCCACGCAACATCTGTTTTCCGGGGTATCAGAGTCCGGTGACTCTTTCCGACGCGATTTCGTCGAAAGGTCGCCGGTGTCACGAATGAAAGTCGTGTATAAGTCGCGGTCGGTACAAGTGGCCGTGGGCGTCTTTCGATCCGAGCGGTCACTTTCACGGCTCTTTCCTTGTTTCCTATACAAACCGCCCTCGCACGGCTATATCGGCCAACGACAGTTTCACGCTGGGCATTGCCCAACGCGCGGACAATGGCTGACAAATCGGTAGGCCCTTTTTCACCTGACGTCGCCAAAATAGCCGCGGCGGTCATTATGGGCGGTTTGACGACGTTTAAGAAGCAATAGAGGCGACAACTTTGTCAACGACTTTTCTCAATGACACAACGACTTCTGCACCGTGTCCGAATTTGCCACCGGCACGTGTAACGCTTTTTGCGTGATCAATGGGCGACTTTTGTAGCGATCGTGTTCTCTTTCGAAATCGGCTCGCAAAAGACCGGAAGCGCGTTGTTGCGTTTGTATCTTTATCAATCGGCTCGACAATTGCTTCGACGTCTCCGACGCTTCTGCTCTCGTTTCCAACTGCTTTTCCGGATCAATCGTAGCCATGTTCCTCGTGACGGCTTTTTCATACAATTCTGCCTTCCTCTTTTTTTTTTTTTTACTCACCAAATGCCCGCGCTTCGCTCCTGGACAGATAGTACTTGTGAATAAAGTGTTCATTCCCCTCGCACTTTTAATTTAGTACAAGCAGCCAAATGTCGGAACATACGGGGCCCAAATGAGGCGCGGCGTGCCCTGTCCCCTTGATGGCGTTCGGTCTTCAACGTCAAAGTAGCTCGTGCTACCTGAGCAGCTGCGCGTGCACGGCAGAAGCTTCCCGATCAAGAGTTTTATTTCATTCCAGCTCGCCTTATGTGCGTGGGGTGTCGGGAGACCCCAAATGGTGAGACGTCGCCAGGTACCCCCCTCGCCGGCCTCGACGTCACGCTTCGAGAGGGAACATCTGCTTGGCCCCCCCTAACGAGCCGGTGACGTCACGTATCTGACGACGATATGTCAGGCTAAGAAGCTTCTGTCTTACGGCGAGCATTGTTCGCTTTGTCTCACCCCCGATCGTGCCGCGGTCCACCCTCGTTCGATCGCCTATGCGCGGCCTTGTACTACCATGATCGTGCAACATCTTTTCTCAAATGCCATTTCCCCACTGTTTACTTTCATTCTTGCTTTATTACACTCCATAAACTATACGGTATTTGTACGTCGTGAGATCGCCGCAGCCGCGAAGGTTATGCGTAATAAATCTTCATTGAGTAGAGAGAGAAGCAAAATTGCAAACTTAGGAGGGGGAGAGAGTAAACATATTCTTGTGAAATTAAAGTTTTACGAACGCGGAACGTCGATGCGGAAAAACCGATTTTCGTTGTTTCTACCATGGCAGAAGTAGGAAGATGTAAAAAGATGTAAGAATGTAAAATACGTGTTCGATTGGTAAGATTCGTCGGGTGGGAGGAACGCAGCTTTTCGGTGAAAAGGGTCAGGAAACTGTCGCGAAGGCAGGGTGGCGTTGGCAAAAATACCGCATAGCGAGGAAATAAATAAGCAAGTAACTGTACGTAGGAATCGAGACAGCGTGGGGAGAGAGGCATAGATGCACACGTCACAGAACATCTGTCACGCGCTCGTGGCTTTCGATCGTACCCCGAATCGGCGAGTAGGGTCCTTTGAGACAAAGAAACGCGTGACGCGCGGGCAGCTGAGCTGTGACGTAGGAGCCTCGGAAGGTCCCCTCGGCATCGGGCCTAAGGTGCAGAAGAGAGAGGCACCCCTCGCCGCATCTTGCCGGGTCGCACCCTTTCGTGCATCCGAACGTGGACTCGTGAGCTGCACATTTGCGGATTACGACTGCCATTTACCCCAGTCGACGGATTCGGGTCCGACTCCATTTCCATTGAATGGGACGCGTTGTCCTCCAGAGGAATCTGGCTGGCTCTTTTTTCAGACTCGCGTTACGGCCAATCCATCCGCCGTTCTTTTTCGCGATGCGCTCTCCCTCGCCATCTCCCAAGGGAAGAGGAGAGAGGGAGAGAGAGAGGGAGCCGCGAGTCCATCCTCAAAGAGTCTGGCTGGTAAGCCTCTCCAGAATATGAGCGAGCCGTGCCAAAGCGAGGCAATCTTCCGAGTAGGAGATAGCCCGGATAAAAGCTGTATATCTATCTTTGGCTGGCACAGCCTTCCTTCGAACTTTTTCCAGTCGATCTTCCCCCGGCTTAGACCGGACAAGACCGCGGCACACGTCGCGGCTGGTTGCAATACCGGTCGAAATTTGAATAAGTTGCAATCAAGCTCGCAGGCCGGTAGTAAAAGGAGTTTTTCGATGGGTTCTTATTATTACCTGATGGTGGTCGGAGCATAACAGGCCGCCCCGTGCGCGCCACCCCTCTTTCTTTCGCCGACCGATCTGCTCTCTTTTTAGCATCTGTCGGGGCACGCGACTAACCCCTGGTATGGAATAACACCCTGAAGAAAACAAAGCAAACTGGATCCGCCGGCTTGACTCGGGGGAAAATGTGTTTGACATTTTTTCCGTCGTATCGCTCCTCTGTCTTCTTGTTTGCGCAAAGTTCGCCGATCAACCCTGGCGAAATCGTCGGACGCTCGTGCCGGTCGTTGGCCCCTTTCGCCGCGGATTGTTCGAGATGGGCTATAGAATTTCCATCTTGGGAAGCGGGACGACCATCGGGCTATCAAATAATGGACGCGCAACTGGCGAGCAGAGCCGTGTGGAGACGCCGACCGGTTTCCCCGAAAGCACCGTGAAAAGTCTTTATCCGTGACCGCGGGTCCCTTTGCATGCTGCGTCTCGCAGCAACCCTTTGGCATCTGTTCTTGCACGCAAAATAGGTTTCCTGAAATGTACAAAAATAGGTGCAGCCGTTCGAGTGGAAGGAAAAGCGGGAAGAATAACACCGGGCGGGGGGACGGTCAGATTTCATCAACGGCCGAGTGCGGGAAACGCAAAATAAACTCGGCGGATCGCCGCGTCACCAGGTGCTCCTTAAGACGCATCACCTGTTTCCCTTTTCTCATCCAGAGTCTTTGTGGCCTGTTCGCCCACGAAAGAAGCGTTCGTGAACGGTCGCCGGTGACGAGTCGTTTTATCGGGAGCGAAGGGTTTGCGGGAAGCGTGTGAATGCCGCGCGAATGTCGCGCGATGCGAGAATCGGTGGAAAGGCAAAGATGACGAAGCCGCGTACGCGTCTTTATCCGGCCTCTCGGCGTTCAACTCACGCGCTCACCGCCGAGATTTTTAGCAACGCCCTGTGCCCCTTTTTCATTTTGCACGCGTCGCCGCTCGGACCACTGGGCGATCAATGAATTGAAGCGTCCATCTTTTTTTGGTCAGCATCCTTTCGTCCTCGTTCGACGCGTTACCGGTTGCATCTACGCTGCCTTCGTCCCTGCCGCGCCTCGCTTTCATCCTCCAGGCTCGCCTCCGCCGTCGCTCTCTCCTTCTCCCTACCCTGGCTCGCTCGTCTTTCCTTCTCTCTTCCTCCCTCCCTCCCCCTTCTCCTATCCACTCGCCGCTCCCTCCTCCCTTCTTCTTTCCCTATCTGCACCTCCTATCGCCGTCTCGCTCGCGCGCCCGCACCGATGCATGCTTGCACGCACGCACACAACGGCCGAAAAAACGAACCCACACACGGACGAGCCGCTCCGGCGTTTCCCCCTCTCTTCTACCTCTTTTGCTGCTTGGTCACTCGCTTGCAATCGAGAGCTGCGGATTGAAGGTATCGCCATCTCCATCCAACGCTCAGGATTTTCCCGTTCTTTCCCGTCTCTAATCTCTTCCGTCTCGCTCTCCGCTTTCGCGCTCAGGAACTTCCACATGTCTCTCTTTCCCACCCTCCATCACTCGCGTCTTCCTCTCTCGCTCGCACTTCCGCTGCCCATCTCTCCTTCTCTGTCGTATTATCTCTTGACCACCGGCATTGCCGGGTACACAAATCCACTTCACATGTATGCGAAAATGCGAGGAGCGAAAGAGAGAGAGAGAGATGGGGGGTGAGGTGGGCGAGAGAGAGAGAGAGGATACACTCGCCGCATATGCAGAGGGAGGGAACCGGACAGCGGGAGGAAGAGAGAGAGAGAAAGAGAGCTGCGTAGGCCAACGTGGCATACTGATGCATGAGCTTTTGGATTTCGCTTGTGCATCGACAGATAAATCTCCCCGACGTTTATGAACAAAGAGGAGAAGAAACGGGAAAAAGGACGAAGCGACGAGAGGAAATGAAACGCATGCGCTCTGACGAACGTCCGCGGCGAGTGCAGGACCTCGTTCCCGTCGAGTATATTCCACTATTTTGATTTTGCCCCTTTGCGCTTTCAATTTAGTGAACGATTTAACGGGTTGACGTGATCTTCCGCGTTTAGTGCCACCCTCGATGTAGTCGAGTACGCGGATCCGGTAATGCAGTTTGCTAAGCTGGATCCCGCTGAGCTACGACCTCAGGCTGCCGTGTCGATCAGATGCAGCTCGGACGATGCGAACGAAAAGATTAACGCTAGAATGTCTGGCTGAGTATTAATCGCTCGCCGGATTATAAATACCCTGTTGATAAGTCACGACGAATTGTCGGAGATCGCAGTTCGCGCACCTTTCATGCAGTTCATGCTTTTTTCACGATTTCATATTTTTCGCCCACCGAGAGCGAATAATGAAATTCGGATTTGCGACGGCGATTCGAAAAAGCACGCGAAATTACTTCGGTGTACGGTAATGCGAAATATTACGCAACATTTCTTCGACAATCGAAATACCCGAAACGCGTGCGTAATTTTTTTTTTACAATTTTTCCTCCTTTGTCTCTTTGTGCAAATTCATTCGCCCAGTTTCCAATGCAATCGGTCTACATATTGTTTTTTTGTAAAAATGTCGTTCGTTTACAATAGGTTATTTACAAAATAAAAAAAAAGGAGGGGGGGTCATTTGCCGCATCAACGACGTGTTCGTTTTTGTATCATTTATCTGTAATGGCGGGAATTGTCGAAAATGGGAAACCGATGAAAAAGATGCTATTGTTTCGGGAAGGTATCGACGAAGAGCACTTGAGCAAACGACGAAATCAATGAAGAAAACAATATCTTTTCACTTTGTCCGTATTCCAGCGACACGATATAAGTGATCCGCCTTTAAATTACACTCGTCAAGATCGTAATACAACCACGTTTCAATTAACCGAAACGCGTTCCCTCGGATAAATGTTTTTCTCTAACGTAAAACGTAACGAAAATAAACGTGACTGACAATAAAACAGAATTGTTTTTGGAATAACAATTATTGTAAAAATAACAAATGTAAAAAACATTATCGAAGTAAATTATTTTTTTAGTGACGAGTAACAAATACTTTCACAGTAACGTATAACATATATACGCAATTACATCGATACTGGAAGAATGAAAAGAAAAAAAGCATGTGATGATTCGTAGGATGAAACGCTTAATACATTTATGAGAAAAAAAAAACTCGAGAAAACGCGCGATTCAATATTTCCAGTTTATCGAAAATGTGGCACTGACCTTAAATTCAGTCGAAAGACAAAGTAGATGACGTTGAAATTACCACCCTGTCTCAAAATTCAATAAGCTTTGTAGCAACAGTAGTAACGGCACATAAAATCGTATTTCATCCCTTTGATCGCAAAAATTGCATCCCTTTCTTTCTTCCCTCACCCGTTCGTTCCTCTCTTTTCCATTTAAGTCCGTACGAGGAAAAAATGTAATATCCGACCGGCCCCGCGCTTTTTGCTAAAAAATTTTACTTTTGTTCGCATTTTTCGGTCACCCTTCATCCGCGGTTACGCGCGTGAAATGCTTGACGTCAATCGACACACCGCGATGCTTAATTAACTAGTCAATTAGTCAATCCGTGGAAACTTAAGTTAAAAAACGTTGGAAGCGGCCGCGGCCGAACAACGAACCCAACACCTGCGCAACCTTAGGAAAAGCGCTGGTTTCTTTTTACCCCGAAACGCATCCACGTCAGTCCCGCAGCCGCGTGTCTTGATTAATAGCTCGCGCGCGCCGCATGGCGCACTGGAGGAACGAGAAATCCGCTTCCTGGTGATCTCGAGTGCGGCAAGAACCGCGTTTTCCCCGTAATTGTCACGGTCGAGAAATTTGAAGGACATGATTGTCGTCGGTACCGACGGTTGGCCAATGACGGCGAGCTATTTTATCCTTTTCTTTTTTTTGTTTATTTGTTAATTGGACAACTGGTGATCGGGAAGTGAACAAGTGTCGGCACATGCGAACCATATGTTTCACACAAATTGCGTCTGTCGAACGATTCACCGATTCAGTTTGGGAATCGGACGCGAAATACGGCAACTACTTAGCTGCCGGTCCTTGAAAAGTCGTCAGAGGTGAAAAACACCTCTTTCCTCCCGCCGGCGAAATGCGTTGAAATACCGCTGGCAACGAGCGGTTGCCGGTTCGGTATAGGGTTTAATATCCGAAAAAAGAATTTTCTGTTATTGAGGAAGCGGTTTGCGCGTTTTTGTTGGAGCGGCAGAAGATGGAAGGTTCGTCAGTGAATGATTTAAGAGGACGGTAATGCGTTTCTGCCGTATGCAGCTAATTTTCGCTAATTTTTTTTTCCGCACACGGCATTGTCTGACGGATACTTTCCGCTTATCAGCTCGGCGTACACGGCGCGGGCAGGAACGTGTGCGCGTGCATTACATACATCGGCGCTGTCGTTGCTCGCTACTTTCTCATCCTATGGAGCCTGTCGTCAACAGACCCGTCACGGGCGAATCTGCAATTCCATCGCCGAGGATTCTACATAATACAAAAGCATGCACGGCCAAGCCTCCTGCATGAAATAATCTTCTTTCGCAATCACGATTCTCGGCCAGCGTAGACGGATTTTGCAAAAGTGTGACGTCGCTTTATTACCCGAGCCGGAGCGAATTATAATAGAAGCGTAGACCCGGGATACGCGTATTCCAACCGCGTCGCTGTTTGTTGGGCCAATATCGTAATTAAAAGAACGATATCCGCAGTCGAGACGGATTCTCACTAGTTGATAGACCGCCGGTTGTTTAATTAAAAATTGTTTCGCTGCCAGGGTTTTTGTTATCGCCAGATCTCACCACCCCCGACAATAATATGTCCACAGCGGCGACGATCGCGACAAACCGTGATTGCGTTTCGTAGGCTGATTTGGAGAAATGTTTGCGACGCGAGTTTCGCGAGTAGCGGCGCTGGTGGGAAAAATATTCAGTAATCGGTGAAAGGGACTACGCCTCTTGAAACTTTCCCCGATTTTCCCCGATCGAATCTTCGGTCCGTGCTTTGAACCAACGCGACCGGCGTTCGAGCTATTCCTCGGCTTTGGGGAAAAAAATTTCCCCCGTTGATAGAAATCGTTCGCTACGCGGCTAATCGATATTGTTTGGAAACAGTGAAATATTAACGAAATGGCATGTTTCGCTACGCTCCGAAAACAGAGTTTTCAGGCGTGGCCCGGGAAAATGTTTGACAGATCAGGCACGTTTGTAACGCGAGAGAAGAATTTGGACGTCTAATAAACGCGTTATCGATTCGCCGGCCTCGCTATTCGTTGGGAATTAATCGTCACTTGTCAATGAGGCGGAAGCTTTTATCGAGTTGCTGTTTTTCTTTTTTTTTTTTTTTTCATTCTTTTTGTCTTCTTTCAATCGATAGGTTACGATTGATAAACGCGTGTTTGCTTCAAATTAACAATTTTTTCCCTCCGAGCAAACACCGTCTCGAATTAAGCTACATAAAAATGGCAAGAGGGGGGAGGGTGGTGTACGCGCGTAGCGGAGGCGGAGAGGGTGAAAATGTAACGGGAAAAAGGTTTACTTATCGACTTTGAAGGATTACCGTCTGCAGGATTTTTCGAAAACAAGGTAATGCAAAAAGTACCAGCCGGCCAGCGCGAAGTGGTCGCAAGGGGTGAAGGTGGTGCAAGAGGGTGGAGGGCGTGACCAGGCGGCCACTGGCAGATTTTGAACGAGAAAGAGGAAGAGGACAGACGAATCCCATGTTTTCCATCATACCGATGTGCTTGAGAGAGTTCGTTGGTGGTGGTGAACTGTGATGAGGCTATGACATACGGGGAATGAGCGAGAGAGAAGGAGGGACGGAGTGAGGGAGAAAGAGAGAGAGAGAGGAACGAAAACGACAAAAGCAACGCGATTAGACGAAGGAGAGATAAAAAGTTAAGCGCGAAAACCGCCCATCTCGGTGTTGTCGCGCGCGTTTGCGTCGGGAAGTGTAGTCTCGGAGAGTG
>JABFPT010001959.1:0-16961 GCA_022817245.1 Nixonia krombeini
GAAAAAGCAGAGCGAGCAGAACAAGAACGAAGACGCAAAGAAAGATTAGAAAAGAAAATGAATGAAGAACATGTTGAAAAACAGAAGGAAAATGAATCCAAAATAGTAGAATTGACGGAGGAACAAGCTGCCAAATTACAGGAAGAAATAGATAATGAGGTAATATTTACTTTCATTGTGTATATTATGGTTTGCCTAGTTTTTCATATAATAGGTACAGTTTTATTTATATAAAACATTATTAATCATTGGCACAATGTTTTCATTTTGTATATTTTGTTTCTTAATTTTTTAAATTTAATACTCATACAAATTTTGTAACAGTGTATACAATTTAAAAATAATTCAAATGATTTTGCAAAGTAATAAAATAAGTTACTATTATAACATAGTAATTATGACTGAAGAGATAGTAAATAATGAAAAAAGATAATAAATAAAATATTTGTTGTTGCAAATATTGAAATATGAAGGAAATGTTTTGAAAATTATTAAATAAGTTAGAACAGTTTTTGTTTTAAGTTGCACAGAACTTTTCTTTTAGATATGTCATAATACTGTTAATTTTTGAGTATTAATGTTGTGTGTTTTAACGAATTTGTTAAATGTACTACTTATTTATTAATATAACACATTTGTATATTATTCTTCTATATAAGTTTATTTGTTTGTCAATGTGATCTATGTTCATTGTTTTTGTAACATTTCTTAAATAGTGTTGTATTATTATGTGCCAGTATAAATTAATATTATATTGTATAATAAATTTTATGGAAAATAGTTGTTTTTAGAAAATACTGATTACTATGTAAAATATTTGTTGGTCTATGACATTTATTTTTAGAAAGCTAATAAAGACGTGGGCTCGACAGCAAGTACAAGCACTAATGAGATTGATGCTAAGAAAGAATTGAAGACTCCAGATGATGAAGAAGAAGATGAAGCGGAGACAGGTAAACTTAAGCCCAATAGTGGAAATGGAGCTGACTTACCTAATTATAGGTGGACACAAACGTTGAATGAGGTTGAGGTAAGTACTCATTGTGCATGCTGTTAATAATATTTCTATTCTTGAAAAATGAAGAACTTTTCTCCACAAGTTGTAACGAAAAGTGAAATGTATACTTAACATATATCATTACTTTTTTATATGAGGATATATTTTGGATAACAGAATATAACCACAGTTTCGAAATACATTTATTTCCATTCGACGTTCATAAAAGAGTCGTGTAAGGGAAAGTCAAAGATCAGGAAGAATAAAAACACAGGATATTGATTGCTTAACAATGTTTTGTGGATCGACGATTATTTAATACACAAGTAATATCACAGACACGAAGATCGACTTTATCTGTCGAGCCGATACTTCCACGATTTTCACATGCTGCCCTCGATCCAATGAACTCTTTGAAGAGTTCCACATTTGATTTAGATATGTGTTAGTAACTATTAAATTAGTACCGCTAATCTACGTAATCAATCGTTTTGTGTAGTCTGGGGTAGAAAAGTCTTCGAAACGCAAAAATACCTTTGTGACATGCTATTAAAACGTTCCTCTAGAATTCATAGCATTTTAAACAGGGTGTTTAAAAGTGCTTGAGATTCTGTCTCTTCGAGCATTTTTGTTCGAAGACTCCTGAAGAGGAAAAATAGTTTAACGAAAAACTTTTCCGCGATATTCTTGCGACTTATCGTTGCCAACTATTGTTAATCACGAGATAAATTATTAGCGAGACCAGCAGTAAATGGCCTTTTATTAAACTTAACAGCACGTAGTGCGCTCTTGTATTACACAAATGTAATTACTGATTTCACGTACCACACTTTTGACACGGTGCAATACAGCCTATACCCTAAAACGAGAAAAATCGCGCATGTAAATTCGTTGAACGTACAATCTAGCAAACAAATGAAGCTTCTACAGTTTCAAGTGCTTAATATTACATTGAAACGGTTGCTTTCATTCCAAATTTTCCTGCATTGCACGAACATCTTGCAGCTTTCAGTGAGTTTTCCTCGTACTTCTTTTATTCATATCTGTTTCTGGCTCGCACTGAAATGTCATTGCATAGGTGAGATATGAGCATGCTATTTAAATCTTGCTAATTATTCTCAATTAAAGGGCACATGATGACTTACTTTCCATGAGCAGGATGCCAACGAGGAGGCCGACCATAAAGAGGAAGCTCATGGTGCAGACAAGGACAGTGAGCTGGTTCCTCGCGCACCAGGACTTCCGGTACACCGTGGTCGGTCTTCCTAGCCCATTGACAACCGTAAAATGTGTGCTACTCGCAACCGATGCTGTATCCATTTGCTTCGGCTCGGTCACAGTAGGAGGATGCATAGCTGCAAGATTCGCCAGATTTGCCGCTGTCAAGAGTAGGGTACCTGAAGCCACGCTCTAAAATAGAATATTGCTTGTTAATAATTTTGTATTCGATAGGTTTTCTTTAGTTTCATGAACCCGCAGTATAGAATTCTACATTTCAGGATAATGTGTAAACCACACGAACAATGCACATGATCATTAAAAACATGCTTATTAAAAAATGGTAAACATTTCCTCAGTACTTTTACTTCTCTCGTAACTATCTTTTTAGTCTTTGTGCAGAAAAGAAAGGAAGCCCAAGATTTATTGTCGAAGAAGTGTTTACATGTTCTTTTAAAAATTGACTCTTGTAGTTCTAGTCCGTATATCTATGAAGTTAGCATAGCATCCTCTGTGGAGGCCCTTTTTTCGAAAATCATAAAGACAATTCGAGTTCTAGGCAATTCTGTAATAGTTGTAGAGTTCCAGACTAATTTTAAAAATAGTTGTGTGGAAATTTCTTCACACTGCGCGAAACTTTACTTCATCCACTTTGAAGTTCCCAAATCAGCAAAGGCTGTAGAAAGAGTTATCGAAAAGTTAAAAGTTATTGAAATAGGATGGGCACTTTCAGGTTTAATAAATCAAGAAATTTAAAATTCAACGCCCCCACCCTATCAATTGTTTCGTTTTTGTGCAATATCTCCGCACCTTAAGGTTGGACGGGTCGACATGGGGGTGATTCTTGATGACCGATGCGAAATCCATTCGTTGATATATGATTCATAGCTGTATCTCGAAGTTAATTTTTCAAAGAAAATTGAGGGGGGAAAGAAATTGAAAATTTCAACATAGAGAACTTAGAAAAAATGTTGAAAAAATTTTTTTTGATATGAAGAATTCGAATCGATGCCGCAATTCTGGCGCTTTCGATTGTGTGTCTTAGTCTTCAAAAAGACCGAGAAATGATCGATACTGAAAAAGTCCCGAAGGTTTTACTAAGGGAATATAAAAAGTCATTAATGATGTTGTAATCCCCATTCTCAAATCATACACTGAGAGGGTTGAAGAAATTATAAAAAAACATATGATAGTTCAGGTTGGAATTCTGGATAGCATCTCAAGAGTTCTGAAGGTTAGGTTACGTATTTTTTGGAAATTTTTCGATATCATTTAAATAGAAAAAATTATACTGATTTTTGTGGTCCTGATAGAACTATTGCCAAAAATCTACCCAAAACTAGAATTGCTTTTTTAATTTTCGAAAAAGGGATGCTGAATTCAGAAAGGTCTAGCCTATTTAATCAGAAAACTACGTAGTCGAATGTTTTGTGACCAAAATAGTGGATGTATAATGACATTTAAAACCTCGGTGGATCCTCAGCCGTCATCGCGTGTTTTCTTCTCTGGACGTCAAAGGTGTTGATGTTGAAATGGCGAGGTAACAAGACATAATAAAACTCACGTGTGTGCTGGCCGTAGAGCCCTGCGAGGACGTCGACCCTCTGGATGGCGAGTTCGGGTGTAAATGATGAGCCCAGCTTCCATTCTCACTGTCTCTTTCACTGCGAGCGACTAAAGACGGCCTTGGTATATGCCAGGACAACGGGTTCGTTGGTTCCGTTGCGGTGGCCATTGTCGCCTCGATCTGCGAGATGAAAAAGCAGTGTTAATCGACGCGAAGCTGTGATTACGCAAGCGATAATGCCGCGACGATTACCGTATCTCGCCCGCATGTCCTCTAACCACACACGGCCCACTGCCGCGGCTTAACAACAACTTCCACTAAATCTACGCCTGGTACGAGCATTTCACATCGAGGGGGCCATTTATCCTCATTTTCGCTCGACCGCAGCGTGCCATCTTTTTAAAGGGTCATCAACCGTGATCTCTCGTGACATTTGTCTAAATTGTAGTTTTCTCAACTGCAAATTGTTGTTGCTATGTTCGTCGACAAATTAGCCCAAAGTCGCATTAATAATGCATTTTTTATACTCCCTACTATTTATCCAAACTAAAAGATATGTATTTAAAATCCTGACTGAAAATCGTATAGGAAATATGGACACTTTTTAAAAGTATTTTAAAAAATCTATTTTCATAAAGAGGGTTATGCAAGCACATGGGAACTTTACAGTGATAAACAGCAATGTGTGCATTAAGTTACACAAGATATTAGTTAATTAAACAGCCACATTGGAGAAAATAATAATAAAATGTTCAACGAGGCGTTTTATGCACTTCCTTCAGTGACATAGCATAAAATTAAAAATCTTCGGACGGAATTTCTCAAAAGTTTGGAAAAATTCTGGAATAGTTTAGTATCATTGTTAAATTTAAACAATTTCGAAATGATAGATTTGTAAGCATTTGCATATTGTGAATGAGGTAACGATTGACATTTTTAATTGTTGGCTTACTTATAATATTCTTCAGCAGAAAAAAGATATTTATTTGGAAATCCTGTTGTGGGATTTCGTTTGCTGCCAAACTGAATAATTAATATATCGTTTGGAAATGACAGATCGCGATAACGGTTCGTTCGAGATCGTGCCATACATATTTTCTCATTTTATGGATATCCGTTTTTTTATCTACCTTTGCATGCATGAATCGATGATACCTAATCGGCGACGCGATTGATGATGTTTTTATTGCTACATCATTGACATATTTTTTTTACATACGAGTGCAGTACAGTCTCGTTCAGCCGCTTAGCTTCTATATCTACCGCGCTCAAAGCATGTCCGTTATTTTTTATCGGGCTTCGTCGAATATGTTACTTTAATTGGGATTTAACTGTATTTCAATGATCGGATTGAACGATATTAATTTTCCTCCGACAGTATGAATAGAAGAAAAAGAAAAAATGTCATTTGGTCATGTAATGAGATGCATCAATGACGAAATATATTTTTCCCATTTATTATCATTTCACGATATGTAATTAATGGGCCGTAAGCGATTGTGAAATGCTCCCTAGACAAATTTATGAAAATTCTCGCCAACGTCGATTACGTCACTTTAAACGTCGTTGTGGCCGAGACTGCAGAGGAAATCCCTGAAAGGCGCGACCGCCGATCGAAATGTTCTAGAAATCGTGAAATATTTCGCCTCTAAGGTCAATGTACAATTATTCCTCGTTGCGCCTCGTGAGACGATTTGAAAACCCGTGAACTCTGTACGCGATGGTCAGTGACATTCCACGGACGCTTAAATATTTGCATTAATGTATTCAGTTGTCGCGCCGTTTATACCTTTTTCGAGAGAAAAGAGTAAAACAGAAATGCCGGTCGAAACTGACACACGCAATGTCTAGAAAGAATGGGAATTGAAAGTGGACGGCCTTACGACTATTTGGTCAAATTACATAAAGTTACATTTCATTTCGTCCCTTGTAATAATAGCTCACGGGATATATGTTACTTTCCAACCTTCTGGAGTATTATAATTTGAAATTGTACGGGTTGTCGCTGTAATATTTACACAAGGCTGGGGGAAGCACATCGACATTTACGATCTAGCAGTGCTCGCCTCCGACCTGTATATTTCTTACAGAAATGTATAAATCGCGAATTTTTGCATCTGGCTGGTTTTCTTCGATCTCAACGACATTTAAAATATCCATTTCCCGTATATTTTTAAAAAACGATCGAAAGCACATTAATAAAAATGGCTTATTACCGTTTTTATCAGTTCGCTTAGGTTCACATTACTAGTTTTACTCCTCATATAAACCCGTCATGAAAATTTACATGTGTCAGTTGTCATTTCAGACGACCGGGCAAACTTTGAGTGTGTAAACGTCGAGGGAAGCGAGTTGCGGAAGGCGATCCTTCGTATTGTTGCATTCGTATCTAGGTTCTCGTTCATTCGGATTCTCTCTCAGTTCTCAGCTTTACCGAAACTGTTGCTTCATAGTTTCGAGCAGTAAGAAAAGATTTCGTCATTGAAAACATCCTGTGACGCTTCACATCATGTGAATCAGCCATTCCGTACGATACGAAATGCTTGACACGTCGATTAACAGGTTTTACCTACTTCATGCCGAAATGCCAGAGTTCGCGTCAGTGTCGGGTTTCGTTAATGCACGACTTTTTGCAATTACGATTTTCAGTTTCGTTATTATCGGGCGTGAGAATCGCGCGGGTTAGCTTTCAATTGTGGCCACGGTTACCGGTTTGCTCGAAAAACGCGATATTTCATTCCGAGTCTTTGCGAATATCGACCATCTGATGGGAAATATATGCTTCGGAGTCGTGTATTGGTTTCGGGATATTCTGATAATCTTCGCCAGAACGTTTGATTGCGATCAAAGATTTCAGGGAACGCGATCAACCACGGCGTAGCGAAGTTGCAAAGTCGATTTGGTGTAATGTTGAAACATATCGAAATGACTCTTTTCATTAACATATTTCATTTTTATATAATTAATTGGAAACTCAATAACCCGGTTTTTGTATTTTTATTTTGCGGAATTTTTGTTTTCTTGTAGAAATGTTCAGTCTACTTTCGAGGCGCATATTGATTTTGAGCGGACATTTCGTAATTTATCGATTCGTTGAAATGGTCGTATATTATAACTTATAAGCGTGAATGATAATTTTGTACTTAAGTTTATTTCTTGGACAAGGTTGTTGGTAAATATTTTATATAATTTTCATTATTAATAGTGTACTTCACAATCGCATAAACACGCATAATATACTTGAAATCTAAGAACGTGCTCTTAGGTTTATATAAAAAAAGCAGGTTGTTTTTTAATCGTAATTGAAAATTGACTCTGGCTAAAAGTACGAATATTTGTAACTTGATGAGCTGGGATACACAAAGAAGTAAACGAATGGGAGATTTAGACTGAAAATGATGCAAAACACGATCTCATTGTTAGGTACAAAGAGCGCAGTATCAGAGTGTCGCGTTTCGCACGGTGAACGCAAACGGACAGACCGGTGTATTGGATTCCATAAAAATCGTCGTTAACGTAGCGAGTCGCGCGCACATTCTCTTCCTTCGGTTCCTGTATTCCGGTTTTGCCGCCAAATATCCTCCCGACAATGCTCGCCGATTCGACGCGGTTCTTACACTATTCTGATTTGTAATTCCGCCTCTCTGCACTTGTCCGAACGACTGTCTCCTACATACACTTTCCAAACTCACTTTCTATTTCTATAAACCGCACAGCAAAAAATTATGCTAATTTTTCGAACATTCGCGCAGGGAGAAAACCGCGGCACAAACCGATGCCGTAACCACGCAATTGTTTTCAACGTTTCTGCTCGTTAAGAATCGCATACGCTTTGGGAGAAGTATACGCCTGATAATTATCGAATGTTTCGAGAATTTGCTGCAACCTTTCCTCTAATTATTTGATTTGATGCAAATCTGAAAAATGTCAATTTTTGCTATATTGTCCGTTATTATTACTATTATTCATAATTATTATTATTTTTTATGTGTCTTTTGCTGCGATATCTTTTAATTGTAATAGTTTAGTTCGCAGTACATTGTACAATTCGTAACGAAAATTTCATTTGTGAAGATTGAAAGTACAATACGGTAATGGAGAATTTTAATTAAGCATTACAAAAGGCAGTTTTGTAAACGCTGCACTGGTTGCTTTTGTCAACTGCGTCAAGTACACCTACTTTTCCCTACTGTCTCCGAGCGATGTACAATTTAAGGATCGGTACAATTGAGAAGTCAGTGTGAGAACGTGGAGGCACGGTCAAACTTGTTCGGAGAACAAGTCCTTGGACAGTGCTCGACGCACGCGAGGTAGGCCACCGTGCCAAATACGATTTGGTATAAGAGAAAATTGCCAATTAACCCTTGGACGGGCGCGTCAACGTTTGAAATACGGAAAGGTGCGTTAAGTGGAGGTACATCCCATACTTATCACCTCGTAAATGTTGACTCGACAGCAGCGTTCATTGCTTTTTTCATCATTACTCATCACTCATGCGTGTCTTCGTGTAATTTTCATTATATGGTGTAGTCACATTCCGGCATATCCGCGCATAATTTTACACCTACTTCTTTCGCTTGTTTATTTAATTAATTTCTGATTTTACACGCTTATTCAATTAATGCTTTACCATCATTTCCCAATGTCAGAATCACTGCCTTGCGCGTTATCTGCACAATCTCGTGCTACATAATACGGAGGATATGAGTGTTATTGATTACTTGCATTGTATATCTTTCGGGCATAACAGTCTGAAATTGATGTGCATTTGGTAAGGGAAATTATGCACAGTATTTGTATCTAAACCCGCAAACTAATATTGTGTAAAAATTCGATTACTTTTAAAATCTACTGAATTGACGAGCGAGAACATTTTTACCTTAACAAGGTTAAAGCAAGACAAGTTGGGACGTTTTACCTCACTCATTCTTTGATCAATGAAAATCTCCCGCCCCCTTTTTGTCATATGCATGGTGATTCATCCCTACGGAAGCGTTTCAAGCTGACGCATATGTGTGGCTCTTCCGATATGGCTGAGCTTAACGGTTTCAGGAGAAAAGTGGCAATAACAAGCGCGAGCCGAAAGTCGCAGTTTCTTCATGTGAAATGTTGGACACGCTGTCGGCGAAACATGGGCATTCGTTGTGCAACGAAAAACCGGAATCTCCCGCTGTCGCCGCGAAACGAGGAGGAGTCTTTCTTCGACCTTCCCCGACTTTCCATCGATCTCTGTGGCTCGCACCGATCTCGGTGATGTAAACGCCGATTGACCCATCCAACGGGCAACATCTGTTTTTAGCCTTTGAAATACTTTCCTCCAATGACCATTCGCTATATATAGCTCACGTATCTCTTTTCTTCTCAGATTCTCTTTATAACTTCGTCGAACTTATTACCGAGAAAAAAAGAATTGAAAAATGCATTTATCATACCGATACAAGTGCACGGTATTTCGCGTATTTTTCATGGCATGGCATATTTTCTCGGCCCTGCGATCGAAATATCTCATGTGGGAAACGACAAACGTTCCCTTACATCGTATTTTGTAATTTCTGATTTTCTCTGAAAATGTCAATAACGAGTGTGATACGTTATGCATGTTTTCTGAAGACACGCTTGATATTGATGTAACAAAAAAAGTGTGTTGCGAATGATGCTGCATTCTTATTTCCATTGCCCGGTCTTCTGTGTCTGCGGTTGATGCGACTGCAAGGATTCTTGGGAAAATTGCATCCTGAAATAATCGTCAAATGATTTATTCCTTCATTCATTTCGTCAATGCGTTGCGAAAAGATGATAGGAAGCCGGTGACTCTTGCGGAATGCAGCGTGTCGCCATCGAATGCGAGCGACGTCGCGGTTGATTAACGGAGATTATTAACGCAAATGCGCGCATTTACACGTCCAGGACTGTCAGAGCTCGCTAGTCAACCCTTTGCAGTCTAACGTCGAATCTGACTCGACAATTCCTTTTGCAGTCCAACGCCGAGCCCGACTCGATATTCCTTCTGCTGTCCATTGTCGAGACTGACTCGACATATCACATATTGCACCAATCTCAGTGTCGAATGTGACTCGACATTGCTTTTATATTGAATTGCTTCACGTTGATGTTCACTTCGTCCATTTATTTGGTAATGGTGCAACGTTTTGCAATTTCAGAAATATCCTTTCGGAAGTGAACCCGTGAAAAACGTGCAGTATAAGAGACATCCCGTAGAGGGACTTATAGGGGATATCCGTCAAGGTGCGAAATCGGCGAAAAGAGGGCGATCATCCAATTCGGATCAGGAAGAAAGGCTCGACGGGAACTTGCATATTATTATTTCTCATCCAGAAGGAAAGCACAAAGACTGCTTAGTTTGCTCGAATAGAAATATTCCCGGAGGACGAAGGGAAACCACTTACATTTGCGAAACGTGCATACGAAAACCTGCCCTTCACGTTGGAAATTGTTTCAAACGATATCACACCATGAAATATTTTAGGCGTCAATAATTTGTAGTGAACATGATCAATAAAATTTTGTTATTATTGTATTTTAAGTTGCCTCGTGTCTTGAATTAAGTATAAATGTGTGAAAACGTAGCTAATATTACTAGACCGGGGGTAAAAATTGGAAAAGTGTAAAAATGACTTTTTAAGACAAATCTGGATTGCGAAGGGGTAAACTATCTTGACAACATTGCGCTGCTCCGATGCCGCTTGCTTAAACTGTGATTCATACGCGCATTACCGCCTAACCGACTCGGCTATCTAGCAGCTGATAAGATGACGGATTAATGCAGTTCGCTTGTCGACTCGTCGCGGGAATTCACTGGAAAGTGCACAGCACTGTTTCGCCTTTTCTTCCCTCCACGATTCTCCATCCCCTATGATCTCCTTGACGATCTTTGTGTTGATATTAACGAACGAGATTAATTAACCCGATAATTACTCTTCGATCCGACTGGAACAATCTCGGCGTTTCGTTGATTATTTGCAAAAGTGACAGCCATGAATGAACAAAACGAGTTATCGTAAATAATCATTGAGGTAAATTGTCGAGGATCGCGCAGTAATGTGAAACATGCGTTACGTCGATCGTCGAAAATTTCTGTCGTAACTGAATGATTAATCGCGTGATTACAATGCAGCACTGCTTACCAATGCGAATTAAACCCGTTTAATTCATTGCATTGTGTACTGTAGTCAATTATCATTACGTGTAGAATGTTCTACAGTATCTCGATCGTTCTTTCAACGATTCGTTGTGGCTTACATCTTTGTCTTTTCATTATATGTACCACATTTGAAACGTTGGCACGGGAAGATGCCCAGATCTCTGAATATTAATGCAAGGTGACAGACTTTCTCGAGGCACAACTGTTATGAAACAAACTTGAAATGTTGATTAGGACGTTCGAGATTATCTAACGCCTGAATTTCAATATTCACTTCCAACCAAAGAAATTCGGTAAAACATTTTTCTGAGTCTGGGCAATTATTTCATTGCCTCACTATGCGAATTATTTCAGCGATTCCGCCGGACGGGTTTTACATTAAACTTTTATAAACATGAAACGTCGATCACATTTTATTTCCGTTATACATTTTTTTTTTAACTGATGACACGGCATATCGATATTCGTTACTCGTGGAAATTAACTGCTGGAAAGCAGAGCAATTGAAAGCAAGATATTGAACACGATCCACAAATCATAGCACGGCTCATAACACGGCTTAATATTTCAACGTTGCCTCATTATTCGGATTCGATGGAACGAAATTGTAGCTTCGAGATTAACTTCGCCAGCTCGATTCGTTTTAACTCTGTTAACAGAATTGGATCAATTAAAAAAGTAATAAGCTGTCAAAGTTAGACATCACAGGCGATAGAAATGGATGCTTTATGTATTGTTATTTATCGCGTCGCCTGTTTATTTATACGCGTCATCTTGCTGAAAAGTTATTTACTGCTCGACGGTACATGCCGTTTTCGCGCACGTACCAATTTGTTTGTAACATTGAAGAAATGCTTAAAAATTTTATTATAGGTATCATAATGTTGCCGCTGGTTTGTAAATACGTGTTACATAATTTTAGAGGAATTTTGTATTTTTACCGTAAATTAATCCTACAATTTGATACTATACTTTATTCGGAAGATAGGTAAAATTTTCTTCGGATTTGGCGTGGAATTTCTGAACAATCTGCAGAACGAGTAGGCAGAATGATTCGAATGAAATCTATGGAATGTTATATGACATTTCAGTTAGTAGGCGATGCGTCATAGGAAAGGCCATGTGACTTTACACCTGAGTTTCTTATACCGAATTTGTAACTTTAATGCACATTGGTCGACGAGTCCTTAAACCAAGGCTCGTTAAAGGATCATGAAGAAATTTATTGATCGCAGCTTTTTTGATCTATCTGGATAAGCGATCGACTATAGTACTTTTTTTGTTTACCAAAATTTCGTTTCTATCGGCCTTTCTCGTTTTTGGAATATTTATTTCACATTGCAAAAACCTGTATTCTTTAAACCTGAAACTTGTAGATACACATTTCTCTTATTTATTGCTACTGCTTGTAAATCTTATTGGGGCAATAGTGAAAATTTTAATTAAAATCTACCATCTAAACATGCTGAAAAAATTGTATAATAGTCGCCTTGTCGTTATCGATCATTTCAAATCAACATTTCTTTTTGAGTTAGGTTATAAAGACGAGATTTTTTTCACTGTGATATTGCAAACAGATTCCTATTATTAAGTAATAATTTTTTGACTTAATGACTTTCTCTACACAGTTCTGTTTTCAGTAAATAATTTACGTATTATTAATATTGTTCATATTAATGTCATTGATTTTATATGTTTTCTACTCTTCCTAAGGTTAACAACAACATTTGTTGACGCGTACATAAATGAATTGAAAGATCTAATCTGCGATAAAAATCCAGCTGAACACGTTCGATGACACGACAATGTTGTTGACACGATTATCTCTTTTTTGACACACTTCAATGATTCAGCATCTTATACAATGATTTTGACTGCATTCATTCAGATTTTCAATAATGCAACACAACACCGCATAGAAATGCTCTACTTATCCAAATAGTGTATAAACTTTCTATTCTTTCTCAATTTTTCATCATTTACAAATATTGTGTTTTTAGGAAAAGTTAAATAGATCGGAACTTAAAGAAGCACCCTCATCTTTCTAAATAGTTATATCCGACTTAGGTTCATATGACTTTCAGGATGATCTAGTTTTGTAGAACGCCTTTTTATATAATTTTCATTTTATCAACATTTTGAAACAATCTTAGTTAAAAAAGGTTGAAGGTAACCGTAAAAGGTTGAAAATAACCGGATTCGCAACGGAACGCAATGCATTAAACTCAATCGTTTATGCAGCAACAAGCGGATCGTTAGCAATTGAAACACGGCTGATTCGGGCGGCGAGAATAATCGTGAAATGGAATAATCGAAATTAGAGCATCGAGATAAACAGAAGCGTATCATCGACGGAGCGTATTCGGGCTAACGCTAGAGAGAAACGCGTTACGTAATTGCATCACGGCGAGACGTAACGCGTTTGGTCCCGGTGTCGCCGCTTATTCGTGATTTTCGGCTGGGTGTCAAGAATTACGAAATCGGCCAGCAGCGCCGGATTTTTTCGTTGCACGATCCCGCGATCGGGGCCGATCACGAGGAATTTTTCAGCTTCCGATCGACCCGCCCCCTTTACACGTGTCTTCGAAGCTGGGCCAAAATCCGTCTTATGCCACTTCTTCCTCAGGAATATGCGCGAGCGGCGCGCGTGCTCGTGCCTCTGCAGATACTGTTATGTAACATCCTAAAAATAATTACAGTGAAAGTTACGATGCTGGTATCGGTATATCGATTCGCAGACCAGCCGAAAAGGAAACTCGTTTCGTACTTTCACGGAGTTATTTTTTTCAGTGATGAAAAACAGACGTCACCCCGCGTTGACAACCTTCCACCGCGCTTTCTTCACTTTTTCTCCATATTTTCGTCATCTTGGCCTTTTCGTACTCTGGGAATTTTTACATCGACTGTAAATATTACATAAATGAGAATCGGTACACGCCGAAAAGTTAGACCTTACAGACAGAACGGCAATTAAATTCATTTGCCGATGTGTCAATCACGCCTTTTGTTTTCGTTCTCCAATTCTTCGTTTTTCTCATCGTTTCTTTTTTTTTTTTCTTTACTTTTTCGTTCGTACTTAAGTCAACGCAACGGACGTCTGGACTAATTTGGCCGGAGTGTTTCGCTCCCTTTACTTCTTATCTGATAAGAGCGTGCCCTTGCGGTACGCTACAACACGTCGGAATTGACGCTATCGCCCCGAAGAATTTTAATGGGAGCGGGTTACTCGGCGGCTTCACCGAATGCACGAATTCAATTTCAACCTCGGCCACGTACGCGTCGGGCGAATATTTTAGAATCGGTTGAAACGCAGGAACACTACGCTCACCTTGATACATCAGCCTTCGCCTCCTGACTTTGAAAGTATCGGAAAGTTCAAACCGCGAGAAGAATTCTTATCTTCCTTCTTCTTTCTTTGTTTCATACACTCGCGCGATTTTTTTCCGTCTCTCGTGTTTCGCCGCGTTGCGTAACCGAGCACGTGGGTGATAGTCTGGAAAGTGGTCATGTCCTCGAAATCAAAGTTGCTTTCGTGCATTACGGCTCTCATTGTGTATCAACATGGTATTCAAATGCCGCAAACGTTCCCTCTTTTTTTCAACGGGTGTTCCCACCGTAGTAAAAAAAGTCGATTAACATTAGTCGACCAACAATCGACAACTCGTTAGATCGACAATTAGAAAAGGTGACGCGGGTTTAAAAAGGGTCTAAGTCACGCATACACGTGGACGACCATTATTGGGCCTTGATTTCGAACGTGATTCGCGACGCGTATCATCGAAACTCTCGAGGTCAATACGAGCCGGTGTCGTTCAACGGCGTGGAATAATCGTCGCAATCTGCCTCGATTGCGTTGTACATTTCTAAAATGGACAGTCGTATCCGCTCTTGTTTGCCTAAATTCGACACCGTATTAGGTTCATGAGGAGATGTCAATGCCAAAGCCAAGGTTGGCAGAGAAATTGGTTAGCATTGAGGTTATGTATTCGTACTAGAATGCGGCTGTTGGGATCGAGGCAAAATGTGGAAAAATAGTATTATATATATACATATATGTATATTTGTGTAGGGTTTGCAGTTGTTTCACATTCAGCGGTTGAAACTCGTCTGAGTTTCTTCCAAATTTATTTAAAAAATATAATGTCATGTCGCAAAGATTAATTTCGGTGATAGCGTCGCGTAAGAATTATTCGCAGGTATGTTTTAATAGTCGAGAGCCGTTACGTAGCGCGATGATGAAAACCGTATAATAATGATTCCCAATTCCGGAAGAGTAGTCGTTCGGCGCGATGCGTTTCTACGTGCAAATGTCGATGCTTTTCTACTCGAGGCGAGCCTTTTTTAGGAGTCAGGCAGATAACTCTTCCGCCTGGCTTGTAATCAGGTGCACGTTTTAAGATAAAGCAATGGGAGAAAGCTTCTCCGCCAATGGCGCGATATAAATATGGATAATTAGCGAATGGAATTCGCTGCCGGTGCATCCTCGCGTGGCGCGATCGTTCGTGGCACGACAGTCTTTTTTTGATACGGACAACCTATCATGTTAGACTACTGAGTGAGACAGAAACAGCAATTGAGATGAAACGATCGTTGCAACAACTTTGATAACATTTTCATTAATATTAAAAAAAAGTTGTGGTAACCAAACATGTTTTTTTCTTTTACTGTTAATAACGAAAGCATATCATTGCAATAGTAATAAATTTATTTTATAGCCTATTCGAATGTATATGGGAAAGATGAAATTGTTCTGAAACGAACTTGTTATTGTATACATACCTATATACATAACAGGATAAAAATGTTTTTTGCAAAAATTAATTTCATACTGTTTGCCCTGTCGGTGTTGCACTTTCTCGCGTTGATTTCTCACAGTTAACGTATGTAAGTTTTTTTGTACGTACTACACAATCAGTTGTCAACTGCTTCTCTTCAGTGCACGACTGTGACAACAGTTCGTCGTCGCACATTTTAACGCCTAAGAAAACACTGTTAAAACTGAGGATCGAAACACGGATTCTTTCTCGGAGTTCTTAGTCCAGTGCAACATCGTCGACGGTCGTTGTCCGTTTCGTGACGGAATGTTCCTCATTACGCGAACGACTTTTAATATGCCGCCGGTGTATAAATACGTTGGACCATCGCGTGCATAACAAAACTTCTGGATTTTCTCCTGTGTACGTAATTCCAGAAGTCGGGCCTCTCGTCTCGGCCGGTTTTCCCACAAACTGGCAAAACGCTTTCCGCAGGAGACCAATTTTGTGCGCTTCCAATTTCGCATGCGTCCTTTGTCCCTCGTCAATGGAATTCGATCGCCGTCCGAACCGTTCGATAATTCCACAGCCGGTTTGGAATATGGCGCGTTCATTCATGCGACCCGACGTCCGCGAGAGTCAGGCCGGTGCATCGCGATCGCCGGTATTGTTCATCGATCTTTACGGTTCTCCCGAGCATTGAACCTGATCGCATATTCATGAACACTCAAACATAAGACTCCTCTTACTCGGTGCTCTCGCGCGACGTTACGTCGCTCGTCACCGTTGCCTTACGGCGGCCGATCGCGCGATCGCTGTGTCCGAGCCACGGACAATCGGACGGCCATATAAGCCGTCTCATATTATCTCCCCTCGCCGTGTGTGAAACAAGCGCGGGATTCCACTTTATCGCAATCAGCCGCCCGATGACGAGATACCCATTGGCTCGGTCTATTTTCGGACCGACGTCGCATAACAGTTCAACGATTCTTGTTGTCGTAGGCCCGTGCGCGGGAAACCTTTCCGACCGACCGTTCCTTTTTTTCTCATTCAGCTCACTCGTTGCGCATCCTCATTAACGATAATTTCATGGAAATATGAGAAAAATGTTAATTCGTTTTTTCTGCACTTTGCCGTTGAATCCGTTTTTATCTGCTTACGGAATGATTTCGCCGTGTATAATTTCAATTCTGCGACTGGATAATCCACGAGAGATCAATGAATCGATATCTGTATTTTTTTTACTTATTTTTTTATTTATTC